>CATQJA010001988.1:0-43701 GCA_958295435.1 Mesorhabditis spiculigera | reverse complement strand
TCAACCGTTTGACAGGACTGGTATCGACCCACGCCACATCGTCTATGTCTACGTAGCATCAATTACCTACCGTAGATAATGCGGAAGCTCGCCACTCGAATGGTGGCTGTGATGCAGAGCGGAACCGGATGTGGATCGATGAATTGAGGAATGGACCTGGGAGTGAGTTTATGACTCAGCTAGGGGAGGCAAGGTAAGGTAAGGGACAGCGATTCTGAAAAGAGTACCTCCTCTCTCTGCTTCTCACGTAGTAGCATATCCGTCAGGGAGGTAGTACCGTAGGCAAATGGTGGTGAAGTTTTGGTAGGGCTGAAAAGTGTGTAATTTAGAGAGGAGAGAGAGAGAGAAACGGAAAGAGAGAGAGAGAGAGAGAGAGAGAGAGAGGGTAACCTACCTCAATCCAAACGCCTCCTTCGCTTCCTCCTTGGCCTTTTTGGGAGGCGTAGGTGGTGCGGAGCCCCAAGATTGAGGTGAATGTTGGCTCGGAGACGCTGGTTCCGAAGAAACAACAGAGCTGTGCACAATCTCTCTCGATTCCATATCCACCGATCCGAAGACTTCCCGGGTGTAGGTAGTGGTTTTCGTGATTGTCGTGTCGGCATCTGAAACTAAATTTTATAACTTGGATGCTTTTTTCAATTACAAAAACCAAATATTAGTGATTTACGACCAAAAATCCGCTCAATTTTCAGGTAAAATCCGTTAGAAACGGAAATTAATCTACCTTCCGAAACAGACACGCTGACGCTCCTCGTCTCCGCCGCATCATCAGCATACGGTAGGTAAGGTGCCTTAGCAGCTTGTGGAGGCGGAGGCGGAGGTGGTGGAGGAGGAACCGGACGTTCCGGAGTCAGAGTCTGAGGCGGGGGTGGTGGCGGGATTGGGGGTGGAGCCGGTAGACGTTCTTCTACTCTTGGGGGTGGTGACTGGTGGACCTGAAGTTTTGATTTAGGGTTGGTTATCGTGATATTTGTATTAAATTCTGTGTTAGCTTGGATAGAAAACGCAATAATCGACTCTTTCAGCCGGTTGGGTCTAGACCACTACGCGTGATACCTAATTACGCCAGCTGTTAGCAATTGCTCACCCTGTAAACCAGCAGAATCCGCGTGAATCCCTGTTTGACTGCTTTGAAATTATAAAATTTGGACATTTGAGGGGATTGTCATGTCTAAAAATCGACCCCTTCCCGCGCCTAGATCTCGACAACTACGCGTCATTTCTAAATCCGCAAGCTATTAAAATTTTGTAACTGTAAGTCGGAAATTTTTTTTGTATTTATTGCATGCATTTAATTCAGTAAATTTCGAATTCACGGGAGCTGTAAGGCCCGAAAATCAATTTATTCCCATGGCTAGATCCCGACAACTACGAGTTACACCTAGTTGCGCAGGTCTACCGTTTCTTTGTTCTAAATTTCGGCTTCTAGAAGCCATCAATATCACGGTTAAAGTGCTTTTTGGCTTGGAACGTCACTGTCTAGATCTAGGCAGCTGTAGGGGGTTGATTTTTTCGAATTTCGAGCCCCTTTATGCACGCTTTTAGGTATCTGTTCATAACGCTGTAATATATAGACCTATGCGTAGCATAACGTAGCGTTATAACCCCAATTTTAGACCCAAACGTAGCGTAACGTAACGTTATGAACCCAATTTTTTTTACTACGTTAAGTCTGAATTCGCGCTTTAAGCACGTGGGACAATATGTTTAAACCCATACCTGAGGGATCGGTGGTGGCGGCGCAGGCCTTGTTGGTGCTGGAGGTAACGACTCGATGGTACTGTAGTAATGTGAAGAAGCCGTCTCCTCATTCTGCACCTTCTTGGTCGTGGTGGTCGTTGTGGTGACGCTGGACATGGTGACGTCGCTCAAATTCCGTCCTCCCTCAATCGGGGTAAATCGAGGCTCTTGGTGCGGCTGTCCGGAGATGGTCTTCGGTTCGAAGCGTTCAGTCTGCTCGAAGAGTGCAGCGAAATTCTTCTCGCTCATGCGCCAGTAGTTCTCACGGAGGTATTCCTTCAGGGAATCGTCTGGAAAATGGGAGTTTTTGGATTAATCAAAAATTCGGAAAAAGGGCAATTCAAGTCGAATTGAAAGTGTTCATAATCACCAAAAGGCAAGGGGGTTTCATGGTAGTTTTACTTTGTCGTGCCTTTCTTGATACAATTTTCGCAAAACCTGCTTAATTCTAGTGATCCTTCCTGGAAATATCTGGAAAAGCTAATTTTATAAAATTGCAATAACTGAGTGACTGAGCATGGCATGAGTGAGAACGGGAGAGGGCAAGAGGAGAAAGCACGAGAAAGGGCGAGAGAGTGCGAGTGAGAGACAGAGAGAGAGAGAGCGAGAGAGAATGAGGGAGAGAGCGAGCGAGAAAGAGCGAGAGAGAACGACAGGGAGAGCGAGAGAGAGAGAGAAAGCGCGAGAGCGAAAGAAAGCGTCCGAGAGCAAGAGAGAGCAAGAGAGAGCACGAAAGAGAGAGAGAAAGAGAGAGAGAGAGAGAGAGAGAGAGAGAGAGAGAGAAACAAAAAATATAGTTTCGGCGGAGTTACTATATTCGCAGGCTTCAAGGTATCGTAGCGTAACTTAAAGGAATTTGTTAGCGCGAAGACGTAATGCAATGCGGGAAAACCGGGCCGGAAATCGATGCCGGGTGGGAGGTGCCGATTCATGGCTTCAATTGAAGTGAGGGATGGAGAGGAGGGGAGGCTCTCCCCCCTTATCAAAACGTACCGTGCTTCTTCTCAAACATGCATTCGCTGTTGAATTTGTACTCGGGGTGCCCGTGGAGATTGAGACGACGCAGGATACCGATGTTGATCGGGGCTCCATCCGAGTCTCCCACGAGGAGTACGATGTTTTTTCGGAGGTGTAGCGGGATGTAGGTTAGGACCTGAAAATTATGGCATTTCGAGAGGAAATTTAGCTTGGGTCCCAAATGATCGCTGCTAGCCTGCCTATTTTTTTCTGGTAAACAGAATTCTCATAGATCTCTGCTAGTCTGCCGATAGACGGTATTAGCCCCCGTTAGGTAAGCTTTAATGAGTTTATCCAAGAATTTCTGTTAGCTTGCCGGGACTAACTCTGCACAATTCATTCATTTTGTTTTCGTAAAGGATACCTGCTAGCTTGCCCAAACCAGTGTAATGTACCTTCAGGTATCGTTTGAGCTCAATTTCTAAAGGATCTTTGCTAGCCTACCTCTTGAGCAACACCTTTTGATTATTTCTTTTCACCCTTTGAGCAAAACCGCCAAAGAATATCGGGTCCTAAATAATGCCTGCTAGTTGAACCGAATTTCCCAAAGAATTCCTGCTAGTTCCCCGCCCACCCACCTTGTTCAACTCCTTCTCCTCTGCACTGGTCATTCGTGTCTGCGCCGAAAGGACCACCCCAACAACGTCAATGCGGTGTCGATCGTTGTGGGACAGCCACGAGGTAAAAAGGTCGTGGATCTCTTTTTCGCACCTGGAAAGCGGAAACTTTTGATCTTTGGCGAGGTTTCTTATCGTAAATACCAAGTCATGCCTAAGTAAAAAACCGACTTACTCGTGATTATGGCCTACACCCGGGGTGTCAATAACGATGGGTCGGAACGTCGTTTCGGCATTGTTAAAAACGTAGGTAGTGATGGAGCGTGGTGGGGTCGAGTTTCCGAATTTCTAGAAAGAACTTTTAGACGTTTGTAAGACTTTTTAGGAGACGTTTTTAGACTCAAATATACGAAATTGGCTTTTGAAAAATGGAAATTTTTAGAAGAAGAAAATTAACGTGGCTTTTGGCTTCCTATCCTTAAAAAAGCAGGTAAAACGCGAAAATCGTCCCCCAAAGGTCGAATAGATCACGACAGCTATGTTATGCTCCAAAGCACGCTTCGACGCTGTCGTTATGGCGATAAAAATTGGCTTAGACTCGTCTTTTGGACTAAAACATAGCTGTCGATACCTAACGGCCAAACGGAGTCGATTTTTGGACTTTACGACCGTTTTAATAGTTTTAATCGTTGAACTTAGATAAAAACAAACCTCGTTAGCGATATGAAATCGCTCCTCCGATTCCAGCGTAGCACCATAGAAATAGTTGCACATAAAATCGATCAACTCGGACTTCTTGGTGTTGGAGGCACCGAGGAGCAGGAATACTCGGGATTCACGCTGTTTTCCATCTCAAAATTTTGTATTTTAGAGTGTAAACTACACAGTAAATACAGATCATGACGTGTTTAACTAATCAAAGAACACCCTACCATGAGAATCACCGGCGAAAACCGTGCGCACGTTCGGTAGCGTAGCCGTCAGGTCCTCGCCGGCGAATTTGTTGAGTATTTTTAAGCTTTCCTTACGTTCCACCATCGTTTTTCAGGGTGCTATCATCTGAATCATAATTTAAAAGAAACAATCACGCTTTCAGAGACATCGAAAAATTATCGAAACCCTGAAAAAGCCCTTAAATCGATTTTTTCAAAAATTAGAAAGTTACCACATAATCCAACAAAATCACACTTCACTCAATCAATAAATACTGTTTTGAAAAATATCGATAAATTAAATTCGTTTAATTTAGGTGAAAATACGCAAAAAATTGCTTAATCTATGTTTTTGCCAAAAATAACAAATTTGCAAGGGCCGAAAAGAAAAATTCGAGTTTTAAAGAGGTGGCAAAATTCCAAAAATTGCTTTTCATCGCCAATCGGCCATAACTCAACCAAAAAGCGACACGAGCCAGTGAAAAACTGAAAAATTGGGGCGCCACCCTTTCTCGATCGGGTGGTAAGTGATAGGTGAAGAAACGAGGGAAAGGAGGCCCGAACAAAAGAACTTGATTCCTACAGATTTATCGCTACAGGAGCAAGACAGGTCGGTCAACTCGTAGCGAATGGCCGTGTGGTTTATTTTATCTTGAAAGCGTTTTTTACATAGAAAAGCGAGAAAAATGGCCTTGATAACCGCTCGAAATCTTGTATAAAACGTAACACGGCGCATGGTAGAAATTGCTCATAAAACTACGGATATACATATTGGACGGATTGGCTGATCTGAAAAGTTAGAGAGAGAAAGAGAGAGAGGGGGATGAGAGAGAGAGACAGAGAGAGAGAGAGCGATAGAGAGAAAGAGAGAGAAGAGAGAGGGGCGAGAGAGAGACCCAGCCGTAAATAGGCGCTCACGTCCGTTTTAATGCGATAATGACCGCAACAAGTCTTTATTAAAAACCGGTGGGGTGCTAGCGGAGATACCTTAGGAATGAGGATCCTGACGCAAATTCTGTTCACCAAAGGCAAAACAGGCTGAGCTTCTTGGCTACTGATTTTCATGGTGCATTTCGGAATTCGCGGATTATACTTATTGATCTAACTCGAGTAGGAATTAGTTATTAACCAGTCATTTTTGGACACGACAAGATCCTAGAAAAATTAAGGTGGTCATTATGATGATAGTAAATGTAGTCAAGAAAAAGAGCGAGATCGATAAATTAAAAAAATCGACGGAATCGACGGAAAAAGTAATCATGATTTGAAAAGAATATACCACCCACTTCATGAACCCAAATCGATAAAATTCAAGCCTCTGACTCAAGGGTAAAACAGTATACAGCCCCCTGATAGTATAAGCACGACTTGCCGATCCACCCGCCGGGGAAAGGCGGCAAATTTCGGGGGTGATGCCGGTGGGCACGAATGTTGTGGGGGCTGGGGTGGGGGAATGTTTCATCGTATTGTTTGCCCCGATTCGCCGGGCCTTCAAGCCGGAGAGCCCGCCGTATCGGGACTATAGGGCAGGAGAGAGACTCAAATTCTGGAAGACAGGGAGGGAAGTGAGGCCGGAGAGTAGATAACAAACCATCCAGAAGCCTCAGATCAGCCACCCATAAAAAGTTAGGGTGGTGGGGGAGGGGGGCTCGCACACTTCGGCAACGCTTTCCGGGGCGATTTGGCAGCGGTTGAAGCTTTTAAAGGGGAGGGCAAGGCAGGAAAATGGATTTTAGTGGAAGTGCTGTACTGGATTGTGCTACGCGCGCACCGGTCTTTCCAGGTGGTAGTGGATTTTAACTCCCTGGTCGTGTTGAAATTCCAAAAAACCCTATTTCTGTGGGCTTTTTAGAATATTTTTTTATGGAACTTTTGGCGAAAATCGTCATAGCGTCACACCATATTAGCCGAGGTGTTTTGCAACGGTTTTTACTTTTCTTAAACGTGAAAACTTTACCAAGTCTGGTTACAAAAATACATAAAAGGACTAGATTTTTCGACCAAAAACGGCCGATCCTTAGCCAAATTTTGACTTTTTCAAATTTCTTAAAGTTTTTCGATAGTTTTTCTAGTTGAAAAATTGTTATATCTTACTAAAAACACTAATTAAATACCTCCTATTAAGTTAGTAGTCCTTTCTAGATATCCAAAATCCAAAAAGATCAAAAAAAGTTCTCGATCCCCCCGATAATGCACCAGAATCCATAAATAAATCTGAGATGTTATCTGTGCAGTCGATCGAAGAGATTGCGAAGCGGAGTACAAAAGATAAAATTGGCTAAAAAAATCAGATTTTAGCAGCCCATACTTTATTTGAGGGCAGAACTTCATATAAACCGTCGTAAAATCGAAAAGTTAGTAGCTAATCATTCAGAAAGACCGGATACGTTCGCAGAGCCGCTGTATTGAAAAGTAAGCGCCTAACGACCCCATCCAGGCCCTCTATATAATATCCAAGCGGGGGTCAGGTCAGCCGGGGGCTCCTCGTCGTGTTTTTCCAAAGCCTTGTGCCAAGGTCGTCCGTCCGGCTGGTAGCAATGGGAAGGAGGTGAGCAGAATAAACGATTTGACCGCTTTCCTCGGCGTCAAGTTGTGGCCAGTCCCCTCCGCCCCTTGGTTGCCCATTTCACGCGCCAAAATCTGGCAGCTAGCCCCGGCCGATCTGGGGTGTAGATATCGAAGGCGATCGGGTGAGGGGAAGACTGTCTTGATGTTGTTTGCACGGTTTCGCGGCCACCAATGCTGAGAAAAGTCGCGCAAAAACAACCGTAGCTAAATCGTGTGCTAAATACTGTCCCAAAACGACCCCTTCGGCGTTTCGCCGTATTACACGAAATCGGTCCCAAAATTGGACCAGAATTTTCTCGGACCCTCGTAACAATGCCGAATTGCGTCCCGACCGCTACAATTGCCCTCGAGTTACAACGAAAATACGGCGCAATTCCCAATCGTCTTCCCGCTATTTTTTTGGACGTTGTGTCGTTTTTCATCGACTTCCGGCTGCAAATCTCTTATTCCCCCGAAAATATCTGGTCATTTCACGTTGTGAAAGTCGTCCAACACAGCGTTTATTTGCTTAACATTTGTCATGCAACAATTCTAGGCGTAGTCGCGTAATTTTCACTTTGGTTTTTGACAAGGTTATTTTCACGGGAACTCACCGAAAAACCTAGAACAAAGTTTATTTTTGCTATAGTTCGAGAACTAGTGGGGCTACGTAGCTATAAGTCAGGATTGTTGTTATTTAGGGTATGATAATCCTATGGTCCAATTTTGGGGCCCATTTGATGTAAGGCGGCCAAATGCCGAGGCGTTCGTTTTGGCCCCCCCCCCCCCCCGTACATGTGGGATAACCCGCTACCAAATGTCAAAAAATCGGCTCCGGAAGCCTCCAAAAAGAAAGACGAATGTCAAAGTCCTGAAAAGTCAGAAGATCCATTTCAAAGGCAATAAACTATACAACATGACAACTCCACGAACTGCCAGCCGCGAAAGGCCTTGGGCAAACCGCGAGCTCTGGCCAAATACGGCGAGCCCCGCGTGATGCATCCGCCGCTAACCCGATCGGCAATCAAACGAAGCGCGATTCGCGTTGGTTTGACACTCGATCTGCAGGAAGAATTCAAGCACAGCTTGTCAATTCCGCGGCATCAGAAAATCAAGGCCAGAAAAAAATGGGCTAAACCCAGCCGTTGCGTGCTTAAACTCCTTGAGAACTCCTACTCAAAAAGCTGAAAATTTCATTGTCCGAGTCGTTCAAGTGGTTCAGGCCATAAAAGTCAGCTAGCAGACACTACGATTCATCCTTTAATAAAAACGCGCACGAGAGGGGGCGAGGGGGCTAGGCTACGGGGCGCTCCAATACCCCCTCGCGTAATGCATTGTTAAGCTAAGGGGTGCTATCTTTTCCACTTTCAACTGGCTATAACTTTTTTTCTGAGAAGATTTCATAATCTACTTGAGTGTACAGAAAAATAGAACAGCTTCTGCTCTATCTTTTGGTCAGGGTTTCCTGAAAATCGTACACGGCAATCGGGCGCCCGGGCGGTTTGAAGTTGAAAAAAATGAGGTACCTAAGACAATGGGTATCATAGGGAAGCTAAATGTTTGCGCATAGCGCCCCAATTGTATTTTTTGATAGACTATAGACCAGCAACTAACCAATAAAGTGCAAAATCGCATCATCTTGACATCCACATCAGGCTTCAATAGAAAGTTAGTTAAAATTTTCAACCGGCTATAATACTTTTTCCTGGCTGTTCTGGAATTTGCTTGAAAGCTAGGAACACAGAACAAACTTCGCTCTATCTACGGCAACCAGTTTTAGAATGTCGTAGCGTTATGATTTTAACAGTGGTCGATTTGGATATATGCATGAGTCCGCTGTTTTTCTTCATCCATTCTGCGCGAAAGAAAGTGATAGCATGCTTCTTGATCCGTCTAGAGTCATGACATTCCACTAGGAACATTTTCCACAAAAAAGCAAAACGAAAATGCGGAGGCCTGCGAACCCGAGAACCGAACCCGCGTCCCCTGTCTCGGGGCTGAACCGCCGCCTTAGACCACTAAACCACGCCCCGACAACCCCTCCCGTGCGCGCTCTGAAAGGCCGTGGCAGACAAGAAACCGTTGAAAAGTTCGGCGAAGAACCTCGAAACCATTGGCGCGTTTGCAGCAGTTAGGGAACCAGGTCGAAAGGAGCCAGCGAAGAAGGGCAGACGAGAAAGCTAGAATGTTGTAGTGGCTGGTGAAGAAAACGTGAATTTTAAAAGCTTCCTGTAAAATGAAGCTGAAGCCGTGGTCGGGGCCTGAAAAAGCGCCCCTGAATCTTCGCATTTTAAGGCTTTGTCTTCCAAGGATTCGCCTTCTGTTTGAAGAACCTTTTACTTACCTTTTTATTTAGTTCTTTATTTAAACTAATTAGTTAAAAAAAACTTAATTTTTAATATCGAAGATTTTCACCATGCTAAAGCTTTGTTGAACTGCCGCGATGCCTAGGTGTTGTTTGGCATGCCGTGTAGCCACTTTCACGAAATCGGCCAAACTCGGCCGCGTTTATCCTTTTCGTTTTGAGTTTCCTTTTAACGATTTGAATTAACGAATAAAAGTAATTTCTTTGCTTTCAGAGATGGGCAAGCATGAGAAGGGCACGCCGAAGGAAATCGCCAACCGCTCCAAGATCAAGGGCATGCAGAAATTGAAATTGTAAGTTGTCGCCAACTTATTCTTACATACCTTTCTAGTTACTGCGAAATGTGTCAAAAACAATGCCGCGACGCCAACGGCTTCAAGTGCCATCTGACCAGCGAGGCGCATCAGCGACAACTGCTGCTGTTTGCCGAAAACTCAGACCGGTACATCAGCGAGTTCAGCGGCGAATTTTTACGGGGATTCATGCAGGTGCCTTTTGAAGCGGATGCTTTTTGATTGACTGGAATGGCGTGAAAATACATATATTATTTTTAGATTCTAAAAAGTCAATACGGGACGCGACGCGTGCGTGCCAATGAAGTCTACCAGTCCTACATCAAGGACCGAAATCACATTCACATGAACTCGACGATGTGGCATACATTGACCGGTCTCGTACAATGGCTAGGGAACAAGGAGAAGTGCAAAATCGACCTTGGGGATAAAGGTAAAACTCGGTTTTTTCGCATAATTGGGAAACGGGCAAATTTTCTAGGCTACATTTTTTTTAATACCAACTGTTCTTTAAACAACGTGATCTTTTTGGGGCACCCTGTCAATAGCGGAGTTTTCTAAGCTCTCCTAAGCATAAAACTTTGCAAATTTCGCATTAAAAATAAGAAGATAGACAAAAAGATAGATTTCTCGACCGAAAATGGCCTTTTGTCCCAATTCGACTTTTTGAAAGCGTTTAGTTGGTTTTTCGAGTTGAACTATAGCTTTCTGTTACTAAAAACGTCATAATATACTTCCTCTTATGGCTTTTTTTTTGGTTAAGACTTGGTATATTTTTTGCGTTTATCAATAGTAAAAATAGTTTAGAAACGGTTTTGCTAAATATATATACGATCAATGCGACCCTAAAACTTGAAGTTTCCGGTCCCGAAAAACTCATTTTCCCCGACAAAGTCTTCATTTCCAGGCTGGTACATCCAATACATCGACCACGAGTCGGAGAACCGGAAGCAAGACGAGGAAAAGAAAGTGAAACAAGAGCTGGACGATGAGCAGAAGCAGCAGGACATCATCGAGGCCCAAATTAATCGGTTGGTGGCTTTATAGAGTTGCAATTGCTGTTTTCCAGCGCTCGCGAGGTCCATGGCGAGCAGGAGTACACGGAGAGCACCGAGTTGGTCCGCAATGAGGACGAGAAGATCGAGCTGGCCCTGAACTTGAATAAGAAGCCGACGTTAGAGGTAGATTTTCGGAAATGCTACGTTTTGTATCACTTTTTGTTATTTTTTCACGGCAGGAGACTGTATTTACAAAATCTATTTGCGATGTTTCGGAGTCACTACGTTTAGTATAATGGAAATTTGTAAGGTTTTCACTAGAAAAAATACAAAGTTGAGTGACTTCCAATTCGCTAGAAGTTTTCCCGCGTACTATAATTTAATTTGTTGCTTATACACTGCGAAAGACAGTAATTATAACGTTTAGTCGCTCACGTTTCAACTTTTCCTACGGTTATTATAATCTAATTTTTTTATTTAGGCCCTGCAAAAGCCCTTCGTTCAACTCGGCGCCAACGCGCTGGAGCGAGCGCGCGTGAAAAAGGAGCAGCCCGAAGACCGATGGGGGCGGCGGAGGAGCCGCAGCAGAAGCCGCAGTCCGCATGGTAGAATTTTTCATATTTTTGCAATTTAGTTAATTTTTAGGCCCTTCCACATCCCGGGGCAAGGAGCGGACCAAGAAATCGGCGTTGGACGAGATCAAGGAAATGGAGGTGAACAATTGGAATGATTTTGCAATAAAACTTTCCAAGCGCTAAACTGAACTGCATTAACGGGGCGACCAACTTTTTCATAGGACCCAATTCCAATTCACTTGTAAATAGCGAAAATGTTTTGTAAGCTTTCTTGATTCTTAGATCTACAAATTTTACAGTGCTAAAAATCCAAAAGTATCGATTTTTTTTCAACCTAAACGGGCCCTTTTTGACCAAAGTCTCGACTTTTTGAAAGTTTTTAGATAGTTTTCTAATAAAATGTGCTGTCATTTGACTGAAAGCGCTATGAAACTATTAAGTATGAAATGACGACGCCCTTCTAAGCGTGTACAGAAAAAAAATTAGGTTCCCTCTCGAGTAATTCAAAAGATCCGCTTTATTCGCTACGTTTCCCTTTCGCGCATAATAGCAATTTTATACTTTAGCGTACACTAATAATGATATATATTTAATATTTCAGGAGCGCCGAAAGGAGAAAGCAAATCGCAAGGACTATTGGCTGTGCCCGGGGATTGTCGTCAAGGTATAGAATGCTCCTTATTTTTTTGCATACCTCCCTTCTTAGATTGTGACGAAAAAATTGGGTGAAGATTATTACAAGGCGAAGGGGACGGTGAGGGAGCTCGTCGACGACTACACGGCCAAGGTGAAGGTGGATGATGGTGGGATTTTGGTGCCTTTTCCGTGACGTTTGTTTTAGTCGTTCTAAAGCTGGACCAGGCGCACGTGGAGACGGTGATTCCGCAAGTGGGCCGTGAGATGATGATCGTCAACGGCGCGTATCGAGGCTCGAAGGTGCGGCGATTTTTGCGGTTGTAATTTTGTGAAGTGGTAGTTAGACGTTGTATTGAAGGGTAGTTCATCCAGGCCAGATTTTTGCCCTGATTCCGAATCTGT
Organism: Mesorhabditis spiculigera; assembly: GCA_958295435.1. Classification (NCBI taxonomy): domain Eukaryota; kingdom Metazoa; phylum Nematoda; class Chromadorea; order Rhabditida; family Rhabditidae; genus Mesorhabditis; species Mesorhabditis spiculigera. The sequence continues at coordinate 31,639 of CATQJA010001988.1, read as the reverse complement.
AGTCAGTTTTTACCCTTCCCTTATGTTCACCGAGATACGAAGTCCGAATTTCGGTTCAGAACGGCGCCGATGTCAAAACTGTTCCGTTTTCGGTCCTAACTGGCCGATTTCGCCCAACCTTTCAACTTTTTAAAGATTTTCGAATTTTTTAGGTTTAGGTTTTAGGTTTTTAGGTAGTTTTTCGTTTGAAATATAGTGACATTTTACTAAAAACACAATCAAAGGCTTGCTGCCGCTAACCTTGTAACAATTTTTATTTCATTTTCTCGGTAGTTTTTCGCTTGGAGTATAGTAGCAAATGCGTGATATCACGCGCCTTACTAGACATAGAAACCTATTTAAAAATTGATTCGGTTCCCTGGCGATGCGAACGAACGGGGGTCTCTTAAATTTTTTAGCGGAACGACAAATCTTTCCTTTTCAGGCCACTCTACTCGAAATCGACCAAGAAGCCTTCGCCGTCCACCTCAAGCTGTCCAGCGGCCTGTGTAAGGGACGCGAGATCACGGTGCCCTATGAAGATGCCTCAAAACTCGCCGCCTAATTCCCCTCACTATTGTCTGTCTATTACTTGCGGGTCATTTTCGCTGTTTTACCTTTTCGAGATACTAGTATGAAATAAAAGTTTCATTTCGTTACAACCTGTCTTATTTGCTGCAGGCAAAATTCGTGCGAAGATGCCAAACCCTTTAGCGTAGAAAACCCTACAACCCGGGAAAGAAGTATGCGGAATGGCCGCACAGTTAAAGTTAGTTAGGCTAAAGCACGGAACAGTTAAAGCATTCATAACAAATCTTTTCAGGGGGAAATCAAACAATCATTAGAAATACATTGCAAAGAAATTCCGTCTTGCTTACACAAAAAATTACATTTCAAAAATTCCATCAACAGCGTCGCGTTATTTCAAAAGCTAAAATTTCCAAAGCCGTTTGTTTGCTTTTTACGAAATGATAAAAAATGGAGAACACATCTCGACTAGCTTATCACAGAGCTTTTGGTAGATATATAAATCAAAATAAACCGGGTGACTACGGGGTTTTTTTGACAGGCTGTAGAGCTTCTTGCTGGGGTCGTCGCTTTTGCCCTCGCCCGCTGCATCTGCTGCCATTCCGTGGGTCGCCTTCGCTCATCGTCGTAACCGGAAAAAATATGGGCGGCGAAGTAACTCGTTCGCTAACTAACCGCTATTAGTCGAATCCCCATGGGTGCCCTGAAGGGGAAAGTGACACTTAGACAACGACATTTCAGAAATTCGCCCAACACAAAAATCCGCAACAAGCCCGATTGCAGAGCGCCAGTTGTGTAGCTCTTCCCTTCGAATCGATCTGGCTCTGTAACTATCCGTCTCTGTATGTCGGTTTATGTTTCCGAAACGTAGGATACTGTAGAAATGCGTCGCGGTTTCGTCAATTTATTCACGCATTGTACATGAGGAAGTTGTGCTCCACGTAAGGTTCAAATGAATTCAAATGAGGTCCGAATGACGTCCGGATCAGGAAATGGTTCATCAGCAGCATGGCTAAAGATGATTGCATTTGGCAATTTAGATTTTGACTCGGCGCACAAAACGTAATCCAGTAAATTCGAATGTTTTAAAGGGTTGGTATCAGGTTGGACCGAAAGCCTTTACAATCCGTCTTCAGATGAGAAGATAACAATTTTTTTTATACCCACTTTTGCTGGCCGTCTTGCAGCGGTAGATCTTTCCAGTCACTGGGCGACCCTGAAAATTATATTCTGAGCCCTTTGGCATCAACGGGGGGCAAACTCTTTTCTAAGGATCCAATTTTCAAATATAAAAGAGTCGGTGGTTCTAAAAGTTTTTACCTTTTGTAAACGCAAAAACTTTGGAAATTTTGAATAAAAACGCAAAAATATTGATTTTCGACCGAAAATGATCGGTTTTCGACCAAAATTTCAACTAAAAACTTTTTAAGGTTTTCTTAATTGTTTTTGGGCTTAAAATATAAGTAAGTTGTATTAAAACATTATTAAAACGCTTACGATTAGGTTGCTAGCCATTTCTGGACGTAGGGGAAAAGAATTATCGATCGATCTCGATCATCCCCCTCCCCCCAAACGAACCGGCCAGCGCTTCCGAAAGAATAGCTTCGTCTTCTTCGCATCTGGGGAGGTATCGGGTATCGATTCGATATCGCTGCACGCATGGCGTAACATTTCCTCCAACTAAAGATCTCAGAAATTTTTGGGCTTTCACAACATAATCCAAAAAACCACGTGCCAGTATCGTCGATTTTTCAAAATTTCCGAATTTCCCAAAAAATTTGATTGAGCGGCTCAGGAGCTATAGAGAAAAAATCTGGACACCATGGCAAGGCTAGTTTTTTTGCAAAATCTAGCCGGAAGGCCAAAATATCTGAGTTTGAAAATCCAAACTTGAGCAAAAATCTCTTTAACAAAGGAAGTGCACGAACTTAAGGTGGGCTTTCTTTTTCAAGATAAGTGGGTCTGATAGAGTCGAACACGGGTATTCCGAAGCTGCAATCAGAATTTGCTAAACGAAACGGAGAAAAAAGTTATGAGGCTTCAAAGTTGGCAAAATCGGCAAAAACGGTACCTTTAGCGGCCTGTAAAAGGCGCGGAAGCGGAATTGTGCAAAAACTGATTGGTGCATCTTGTTCAGCAGAAAAAGCTCTTTCGAATGAGCTATCATTCAAAAGTATACGATAATTTCGCGGAAATCTCTTCGAGGACCTCCACAGGCTCTACACTTACCTGTGAATTAAAAAGAAGCTTTTTCACAAATTATCTGTAATTGCTACATATTAAAGCTCATTCGAAAGAGCTTTTTCTGCTGAACAAGAGGCACCAATCAGTTTTTGCTCAATTCCGCTTCCGCGCTTTTTACAGGACGCTAAAGGTACCGTTTTTGTCGATTTTGCCAACTTTGAAGCCTCATAACTTTTTTCTCCGTTTCGTTTAGCAAATTCTGATTACAGATTCGAAATCCCCGTGTTTGACTCTATCAGACCCACTTATCTTGAAAAAGGAATGCCACCTTAACTTCGTGCACTTCCCTTGTAAGACTCAAACAACTTTTTATAGAGGGGGAGTTGCGCCATAAATATTTAAGCCTCATTTTTATTTTCAATTTTCTCTTCCGATGTTAGCGGGGGTACCGGGGTTTTATGGTATTAGTATTCAAACAGAGTTGAACAGCCGCTTCGCTACTTTTTCAATCCTGGCCCCGTTTGGGTCCAATGAAAGTTTACACTTTGCATAATTCCACCCGACTCACGCTGAAAAAAGTGAAGCATACGCTCTCGCTCTTTTAAATAAGCTACCGCCACTTCCGGTGTATGCTAATTGATTCCTAACAAAGAGGGTTTTGGATTTTTCAAGAAAAATTAAAATTGAACATCGAAAATAAACGATTTTGGTAAACTGGATAGGGGCAGTCATCTCCAGATCATTACGCACCTATTACGTATCAAAAATGCCCTAACTACTCTCCTTCCTGAGATACTGCTGGAACACGCTGACGGAAGTTGCATGCAAAGTGGCACACAAACACTAATTTTTTATATATAGTCGGATATCGAAAAACAGCTGATTTTAAGAATCTCGTATGTGTGCAGTCGTGTCATGTCCGTTACGCACCCTAACGACGTATCATACGTACTTAACCTCCCTCTCCTATTGAGATACGACTGGAACATACGGACGGAAGTTGCATGCAAATGCACACACACGCACACACACAAACACTATTTTTAATAGTAGTGGTAGGATAGTAGAGTCGCTTGCCAACCTTTGTCCCAACCGCTTTATCGGGATCCAGGCCGTTAATGCAGTCCATCCGGAATGACTGACATCCAATAATGCCGTCCGGCCGTCTGTCCCTGATCGATGACTGCCTAAAATCGTATTTTACGGGCAATAGCCGTTTCAAGGTTCAACATTTTCAAAACTCTTGGGAAACTATTAACCAACCCGAATGATCCCCGGCAATGATGGATAGTATAGCCCGTTAAGCTGGACCTCCGTGGTGCACAGAGCTACGTCCGGGGACCTGCCAGCATTTCTTCCAGTAATGCTAGTTTCTCGGCCATAATATCGCTCTTGGAGAATCCCCCTAAATATTTTTTGGAGCTTAGCCTGGCGGACCCGTGTCAATCCGTCCGACACCGTTCCACAAGCAAACTTAACGGGCAAAAATTGGAAGGGGTATGTAGGCAAAAGGGACATGCTTTTTTCAATATTGTCGTTATTTTCGCGGGATCTTTGCAACGGCATTCGATAGGAGCATCAAAAATATCCTCAGAGTTTTGTTTTAGCTCAAAGTATTTGTAATATAAAAAAGCTATGGTTAAAAAATAAAAATAAACTTTCAAAATCGGGTTGCGCAGCTGTTTTTCGACATTCTCGCTATGTTTTCGACACTTCCTAAAGACGCCATTCTATAGAGACATCCAAAATATACTGGGAGGGTGATAGTTCATTACCGATAAACCCGCAGAATAACAAAAAAGGAGAAGCGTTCCGGGGAAATGGCGAAAGTTTCGAACGCCCTAAAAACCGAAATTGGATCCGATTTGGGAAATTAAAAAGACGTAGAATGTTCTTCTTGACGTGCTCGATCAAATGCCGTGTTTGAAATTTTGAAAAACCCCCGCCTAATTGGCTCAATTTAACCTATCGGGGAAGAATTTGCCCAACCCTTTCGCTGCCGCCGCTGGCGGCCCAGGCGTGTTGGGGCCCTGGCTAACGCTGGGTCTTTGGTATCATTCGAACCGTAAACTTCTGTTTTGCAAATGATTGATACCGGAGTTCAATATTAAGTCGGTTTCAGAAAGTTATAAGAACTCCAACTTTTTTCGCTCATGATACCGCCAGTTCCTATGGACACTTTCTCTTCGAAATTGCGCCTGTTTGAGGTAAAAGAATCGCCATTTCCCAAAACAACCAAGACTTCAAGGCAACGTACCGCTGTTAGCCCATCCTCTTCGAAGAACAGATGAGCCTGAAAAATTGACTGGTAGTTGGCAGTGTTTGGCAGCAATCACAGTTGAAAACAGCAATTAAGCTTCCAAATGCGTTTATGGAATGGTGTCCTCAAAATGAAAGATAGCGAAAATATGGAAATCTGGATTTGCAACCCATTTTTCAAAGGTTACTTTTGCTTAGGCTATGATTCAGTTTGCCTCTCCTTGCGCCCAGGCTCTTCAGCCATAAGTCCTGCTAAAGGCGCTAGTTCAGCCAATAAAATAAAAGAATTTCCGTGGGCCAGGAGCCGAACCTCCCTGCGTTTTTGTGTCTGTGCCTCTCTCATTTCTCCGATCTCTAATAGCTGCTGTAATGGGGGACTGTTCGCGCGCGCTGTGCCTACGTCCATAAGTTTCCTGTACAACAGCCCCAAGCTCCAAGAAGTTGAACTAGCTCTTTAACGCACCGAGTATCTGAAAATGTTCGCCGTGGTTGGAAAAACTATAAAAAAGTATGTTTACGGCGGGAAACATGCTAGCAAAAATTTTTACAGGCATTTAAAAGTTGCAAAGATTAAGCGGCGATCGTACAGTTACCCCGTGATTTCTAACTCAACTATTCTGTTTTTCGATGTTTTTCGACTCCAAACGTATCGTAGACCGATTCTACAGATCAAGCACTGACATTTTGGTACTCTTGCTAAATCTGTACGTCCAAGAATGGCCGGGATCCGAGACTTATAATTGTTATAAAAATTTCTAACAATTTTTGATGTAAGGAAACAATTTTTTTTTGCTTAGTTTTCGATCACGGGGAACATTTTGAGATGCTCCACGCCTTAATAGGACGTATGGCTGAAAAATTTGGGCTGGGGAATAAACCGAGGCACATTGCCCTTGTTTTTCTAAATATAACGTTGGCATAGGACAATTCTTGAGCTGTTCTGTAATAGCATCGTCAACGTTTAAAACAATCATGAAAAATAATGAATCGTTGAAAATTATGAGACTGCGAGGATAGGGGTGAGGAAACCCGTTTTTCCGAAGCTTTAAACAAGCAGCATATTCGTTATTCTAGAAAACCGCCCTGAACTTCTGCCTTGTTGAGCAACATTGTCTCTTGCTATCAGATGGAGGTTTGCTGGTTTTTTATAAAGTCTGTGCAATCCAGCAGCAACGTAATGCTGTTTGCTGCATGACGCATTGAGCAAGAGATCTGATTCTGAAAACCACGCGCGTTTGCCCTAAAAACATCAAATTTATTGTACAAAAACTAAAAATAGAGAGGTTGCATTCATCAATCGTTAAATAGGTAATTGCTAATATTGCTTAAAATCGCTAAAAGGGCACGTTCAGGGGCGTTTTTTTGGAAAAAGCAAAGAGCTTTGCCGCAGCCGGGGGTCGAACTCCGGGCCGCCGCTCGGGGAGGCGCGGATGGATACCAGTCAGCCACAGCCACAACCTGGCGAGGGGGTGAGGGGCGCCCTCGCCGCAAAGGAGGGGAATGGCCTCCGACGGCACGGGCAGGCCGTGCGCGCGCGGTCCTTTACGTCCATAGCGTACATCGCCGTGACGAGTACACGACCCCGCCCTGAACGTGCGCTTTAAAGAAGCATATCGTAAAGAATTGTTTTTCAGCAAACTTACGTGGAGTGCGATTCAAGACGTTCTGCGGTGATAGCGTGCCGTGGAGTGCCATCCGTTCGGCGAAATACTCTAATGCATAGGGTATAATAGCGTTCAGAATTGGCTTCCATAGCCTTCTGCGCAGCATCAAAATACAGTGTCCCAAAAACCCTCGGCATTTGTAATGTCTTCGATCCATCGGAACCAAATTTTACTCTTCAGCGATAGGGGACTCATAAAAACTATACGTGCAGCCGAATTGGGAAGCAAAATATTGTAAAACAAGAAAGTTATAGAATTACGACTTTAATTTTGACTCTAAATGTTTAGCAAAAACGAAGAGAGCACTTTTCCACCCGGAGAACTTTTTTATTTACGGTAAAATTACGCCCAAAGTTGAACTTTTTATAATTTGTTATTATGAACATTGGCTGATAACGACATAAAAATGGTTGTTTTTGGCAAGTTACTCAAAATCTGCATGCGAACTGGTGAAAACATAGCCAAAGTAAGACCAACCTGTCCGGAAAATCCGTTTATGGGGTCCCAACAGGGCCGAAATTTCGGGAGGTGACCTAAAAATTTTTGATGACCTCCCCCGGTCGACGCTTTTGCAAAATGGCGGGAGAAACGGTGTAAAACTCTAAAAACAGCGTCGCAGGCGAAATTTTTGCAAAATTGGTTAATAAAACACCCTGGGATTGAGCCAAATCGCGGCAGTAATCTTATTTTGAACCGAAATTGCGATTCAATGAATGAAAAATGAGCGCTGCAGGCAAAATTTTCAAAAATGGTGTTTCTAACACTAAAAACCGACTTGCGAACAGCTATAAAAACAGCGCCGCAGGTCGAAAATTTTCCGGAAAAAGATCATAAGGGTCCCCTTAAGGAACTTTTCGGGCGATTGCTGGCGGGGGCGGTTTGCCTGGGGCGGCCTGAGATCGTTCCAGGCAGCACTTAGCGAAAATTGCGATAAATTTACTGAGTTAGAGCGCCGGAGCTGAAAAAATTGAAAAACAAGTAGCCTTATAGGATAAAAAAATGGTGTTAAAGAGCGAGGAAAATGCGCCGCAGGCAAAAATTTTTGAAAAAACTGTTTATATTATAAAATAAATAGCGTTTAAAAGGCCGTTTGCGAGCCACCCGAACAAGGCTTGACAGTTTTTTTCGAATTTTTCGCGTAAAAATCTAAAGGGACTTATGCGCTTTCCGGACTCGGTCGATTTTGGGTGGAGGTCTATTTCTCCTCACTCTTTATTCTTGTCGAGGGTGCCGTGGATCAGGCAAGCCTCTGCCGCGCCAAGATACCGTTAGTAACCGGAATAAAGTGCTTTAGCAATACGGGTTTTCTGCTTTACCTTTCGCCCTGTATTCTCCTCACTCTGGGCTTTCTATCGCTATATCAATCATCCCGATCCGTTATTTCTCCATGGAGTTACTGCCGTATCATTATTTCCTATTTTGGGCCTTTTCTCCAAATATTGGCCCATTAATGGTGCCAAAATAATCTCCCTAGCAACACCCAACCCCATCTGCCACCCCCTAACAGTAGTGCCAAAAAAATGTGGGAAAATTCAAACTCCTACATTACCTGCCCATGGGGCCCATACATGGGGGCAGCAAAAATGGCGAAAAAAAACATAAGGGTACTACCTTATGTACTTTTCGGCCCCCCGAGGATTTCGGGGGGCAGGCTGCCCCTTTGCCCCCCCTCGTACGCGCCTGGGTCCCAACGCTGGTAAAAATTTGGATAGAACCGGAGAGAATACGGCCAAATGCCGAGGGGTTTTTTGGCACACCCTGTAGATAGCTACCGTTTCATGCGCTAGCGGAAACCGAAACCCGGCGATGTGAGGGTGCCGAATTTTGGCGAGGAAGGGGAAGAACCGCGTCAGACTAACGGTTGGGCGCGGCAATTCTAGGCGACACCTAAATTACTTGCATTGTCGACTCCTCATCATTCCTTCTAAAATCAATGCTTCTAAGGATCCTTACTTCCAAAAGTACTTCTAACACGGAGCTTTCAGCATTATCAGGGCGGGGGACCAACTTTTTAGATACCAATTATTTTAAATCAATAGATCAAGTCTTTCTAAACTGTTTTTTACGATTCCTAAGCGTGAAAACTTTACAAACTATATTCCACACCTACAAAAGAATCGATTTTTTGCCCAGAAAAATTTCGACCAAAATCTCAGTTAAGATTTTAGATATTTTTTTCACTGGTAATATAGCAAAATTTTTACTAAAGACGCTGTCGAAAAATTCTAAATATAGCAAAATTTTAGAATTAATGATTTTTAGGTAAAGATTTTTAGAAGTCATGACTTCTAGAAGTAATGATCGTCGGGGTCAAAAGGGTTGTTTTTGAGCTAGTCAGGTAACACTACGTTATGCAAAAAAACCTTGTTTGGGCTTCTGTCCACTTTCTCACGTTCACTTCAGCGATCGACAGCTCCCTCAAAAGCGACGATAAACACTCAGGGAATTTCTGACTTTTCTGTAATAACCATCAAAGGATGATAATTGGCGAACTGAACGGCTGTGCCAAAAGTTGTCTTGTATCCGGATCGACAATTCGGCCACGATCATCTGGAATTCTCCAAGTTATATGTTTTATTATGTTTTGGTATTTTGTCGAAATATAAAATACAGCCCTTCGCCAAATGCAACACAATCACAAGGGAAATTTGCTTTGTAATAAACTAATAAAAACGGCTCACCTCGGAACTACCTCCAGGTCGATTTTCGGCAGCGTTCACCATTTTTCCGCAGAATGTAAAAATCGGCAACGCGTCCGGGAAATAGACCCCCCTGCATCAGCCGCCGATTACTGAACTATTTTTTTACGGAATCAACCGGTAAAATTCGCGGAAAGCGTCAAAACTTTTTCTCAAATATGCATTCAGGAGCCGAAAACTCAAAAAGCGAAGTTTATGCGGGACACTGAAATTTACAATTTGACATTTTTCAGCGATTTTAAGTGTCCTACAGCGAAAAAGCCCAGGGGTATTTTACACCCAATTATTCCATTTCCATTTTGGTCAAAATCCGGCCATTTTACACCCAATTTTCAAGAATTTAGTCGCTCCGGAAAATACAAGCCCCCTTCAATTATAACCCCTCCCCTCTAACGAGAAAACCCCCGCCCCTGGGGTGGTTGACAAAAATCTAACCCCGGGGCTATATTAGAGGAAATGGTATATGTGGCTGTAGCATACGCTACTATACTTCACCGAAGTTTTCGAGTTGTCCGCCAAAGAAGCATCAACTCAAGGATGCCGGCTTTTTTAATGACGGCGTTGATCAGATGTGTCGGGAGCTGGAAAAGCGGAACCGCCCGCGAGCGACGGAGGCGCTCTCCGCAGCGCCGATAGCACTTTCGTGCTGTAGACGCGGGACCGCCGCATTGACTTTGACGCAGCACTTTTTCGCCCAAGCCTAAATTTTTTTTTATAATTAGCGGATGTGTTTCTAAATTGTTCTTAACAATTCCTAAGCATAAGACTTTAAACATTTCAAAAAATTAATTTTAGGTCGGAAGATTGATTTTTTTGAGCCAAAATAACCAAATTTTCGGCTTTTCAACCATCTTCGAACTTTAAAAAAGGTTTTTTTACTTTAAATATAGTTGAAAACTTGCTAAAAACAATGTAAAAACATTTCGTTTTTTTGTGGATTGTTTGCACCATCGAGGATTCTTCGACTACCAACCCCTTAACATTTTTGAGCAGCAGCGCAACGCTACTGATTACGCTATTCACGCTGCGCAAAGATATTGCCATATGAAGTCCGGATTTCAGGGGGTCTGTGGGAATTTCGAAGAAAAGTTATGAAGACGACGAAGAAGGGTTGGGACGATTGTCATTCGGTGACACTATAAGAAGGGAGGTGGGGCCGGGTCACCACTTTTGAACCCATACCCTTTCGCGCGATCCAATTTATTTAACAACAATCTAACAATTAGCAATTTAGTGTTTTGCTCATTTTTCGTTGGTAGAAATTAAAAAATTATAATCTTGGAAAACTGTTCGTAAGTTTTTATATCTAAAAATAAATAAAAAGAGAGAGGAGAGAGAGAGAGGGAGAGAGAGAGAGAGAGAGAGATAGAGAGAGACGTATGGAGAAAAGTTCTTCTTTCACTAAATGTCACAGTTCACACTCCATCCTTCAAAACATGTCCTGTTCATATCACGAGAGAAATACATATTTATCCTCAACAACGCAAAATGTAGGAAAACAACTAAAAAAGCGAGATCACAACCCGTAATCGAAGGCTACAAACAAACTTCGGAAAAATGTATAGCAAAAATAATTCTATTGTTTCGATTTCTTGACCACGGGCTGTAAGGAGCGCCGTTATCCAGGCTGGGACAGCGGGCGCGGAAGTCTAAAAAAATAATATGAAATTAACCGGGCAAAACCTTTACCTCCCCAGAAGCTACTCCTGACGTCGGTGGCTCTTCACCGTCATTCTGCGTGCCAAACTCGAATTCGAGAATTCGAAGCAGCATCTGAAAATGGAAGAAAATGAAAATGAAAAGGATTTACCGGCAAATGATACCTTCAGAACGTTGTAGTCCATCGTGCGAATGACAGAATGAGGTAATGACAGAATGGTAACGGACGAAAACTAAACAGAAAAAGCTAGGGACTTCTGCCTTGGATATCTGCCTTTTCCGTTTTTTTCGCTCTCGATGTGAATTTTCAATGCGCGAATTTCGACATATCAATCCGATTTTCTTTTCTCCAAAAAATATGCCATTGATTTCAAAATTTAAAGAGCAGTGGAAACAAACGCTACTTTTGTACCCAAAGTTCAAGACTAAAAGGCCAAAACCGACCATCGTTGCGCCGGAATGGAGGTGCATCGTGTGAGCTGGCGGCTTGCGACGGCTTGAGCACATCAGAGCGGCCGATTGTTGAGATGGTGTTAGCTAAACGCAAGATTTACAAGTTTTTATGGCAAAAAAATGAGGCAAGAGATGTGTAAGCTGCTTCACACACGAAAAACTCACCAAATTCAGGCCGCTACCCTTGGCATTCATGTCGAGACCGTAGGAGACGCACACGTCCGTGATGACGTCGATGAAGCCGAGCCCGAAGCGCGTCTTTTTCGCGTCGGGCCAATCGGTGATCGGCTCCAGGGCGGCGATGCTAAAAAATTCGCCATTTCGCCGCAAATTGTGTACTCCCAGTCCTCGTAGGTCCGGCAGAAATTTTCCAGATTGTTAAAGGTTTATTGAAGAAAAGAAAAAGAAGAACTAGCGAATATAAACTGATATAAAATCGAAAAATAAGCATGATTATTTAAGCGATGGGGGCCTTTTAGCAGGAGCCTTGGCGTCTTCCTCGAGCATCTCCTGTTCAAGTAGTGGTGGAGCGGCTGATTTGGCGGCCATCGCCAGTTGGGCTTTCGCCCACTCCGTATAAGGCCCGAGGATCTGATTAGCGAGCTTTGATGTTCGTCTTTTCCCGAAAGCGGATGATCGCTTTCCTAAGTGATGCGCGAGCTGCGTCGGATCGACGGGCTTCTGGCATAGTCCGCAGGGAAGCATCTAAATTAATAGTTGATCTACAGAAAATGCACGCATGGCGGGTCGGAGGATGCTCACGGCTTGAAATTTGAAACAAACCTTTTGCCCGAAAATTAAATTTTCAAATAAAATTTTTATACAGCTTTTATGTTGAGGGTAGTGTAAAACATTAGGGGGGTTCCGCCGCGAATCCTAACGAACCTATGGATGTCCAGCGCCAGAGGTTGCATATACTCGCCGCTCCTCGACTTTGTCTGCGCAGATGCGATCATTTGGCGCTCTACCCACTATCATTTGGAAATGGTCCATCTGCATATGGGTGTTGATCGTGCCTCAGGCGCAATTTCCCCGCGGCATAGAAATACCCTAAAACCGTCGTGGGGACTTTGGGATGCGACCACGCCTATCTAGTGCAGAATTTTACGCTGATTCCGAATATCGTTACCGTTTTAGCGGAATAGCCATTTCTCGGAATTTATGAATAATGTAAGCCTAATATCTTAAATTCTTAATAATTATCAGCGATTTAGGAACAAATATGGACAAACGTGCCGAAAACCGTTAAGGCGACGTACGAACTTGGAGAAATAATGCTTTTAGAAGTAATGACTTTTAGAAGTAATGATGGATAGCCCGCTTGGGCCGGAGATCTCTCTCTATCTATATCTTGCGTTCTCTCTCTCTTTCGCACTCTCTCTGTCGCTCATGCAGTCAGCTACAATGCGTATTTTCTTGGCCTGCGATGTTGGTGCTTGATTGCCGATGCCTTTAAAAATATCGGTTTATTAGTTATTTTATTTCGTGAGAGGTGAATCCGCCTGAGGTCTCAAGGTCAAAAATATGAACACTGAGGGCGACCACATCCGGCCCAGACGAAGCGATCATCCGGAAACGATTGATGAACAGCAAATCTGAAATGAGTTTGATAACCACGTATTTAGGGGCTAGGATCCACCTCGATGTGCGGCTCGGCATTTGTAGACTTTGCCTGGATGCCCCGTCAGCTTCAGAATTTAAATAATTTTTGTCGCGCAGTTTTGTACGGTAGGCCCCCTACGACTCCGTAGGCGCTAAAATGGGTCCCCGCTAAAATTCCCCCCCCCGCTAACAGAACAGTACCGTGTCTGCTTCACTACCGCACAGTGAAAACACTCACCGGCCTATCGTTTCCGTAACAAACGATGCTGCCTTCCCGTCTCTGCGTCGTCATCAGCCATCAACTCGATATCGTCACAGCATGACCGAGAGATTGCGTGGAGCTCAAAATAGCAGGCATGTGCCCCAAGGAAAAGTCCCACGCTGTATTTAACCGACTTACAAACAATTGGTCTCAAAATTGCGCAGAGGTGATCGGACCCTCAATGACAAAAATCTGATTTACGGCCAAATAGCTAAGGATTGTTTTGAAGTGATGACCCAAAATCTGCAGGATGTCCCAAAAATAAAACCATCCTGCATTTCGCCGTCATCGAAAATTGGACCAGAGGTGTATCAGACCCTAAATATAGAATCCTGACTTATAGCTTCATGCCTACATGAGATTTTTGATTACGGCAAAAATAAATTTTATTTGCCATTTTCATAGGGTTCCATGGAATCATACCCCCCTAAACAATAAGTGAAAATGATTCGGGACGTCTTCGTAACTGAAGAAACTTTTTTCCGGGCTAAAGGCAATGAAATAAGCGTCGATTTAAGAGATTTTTACAACGCGAAGTACCCCCAACTCTTCAATCCGCAGCCGGAACTCGATGCAAATCGTTGCAAAGTTCAAAAAGGTAGCTGAAAAAACTGTTTTGGATTGCGGAAAAGCAGTATTTTGGTTTATAACTCGAGAACGACCATATCTATAGGGCTGTGAGTCAGGATTGTTGTTATTTAGGGTTGATACCCCTCTGGTCGAATTTTGGGACCGATTGGATGTAACACGGCGAAATGCCAGATGGTTCGTTTTTTTGGAAACCCTGTTTTCCGTTTTCCGTTTCCTTGGAATTTGACAAGCAATAATCGACTCTCTAGATATGAAGTGAGCAATCAGTCTTATCACGACTAATTTTTCATGACAAAAAATTCGTCCGACCCCCAACTTTTGTATCTCGGCTCCCTGTTGATCTACAGGTGTGTAAGGTATATCAAAATGCTCGCGCGAGCAACACGAACATTTTGGTATACTTTACACCCCTGTAGAATGACAAGGGAGCCGAGATACAAAGTTGGGTGCCGGCTGGGGGTATCTGGAGTCTTATCAAAAACGGATCCATTCTACTTTAAACATTGCTCACCTCGGCGCCCACTGCTAGCTGGGGTTCAGGAGCACGGGCGCTGTCCATGTGAAAGTGTCCTACTAGTCCATAGTACCGTCCTGACACTTCCGGGCGTTCTGCGATCGCCTTACAAGGGAACCACGTAAGGTCAAGAGGTGGCGTTTCGGTATGGGACACAGCCTGTTTTGTGCGGATTTTTTTGCCGATTCCGGAATCCGTTGCCATTTTTGGCCAAATAGCTCGTTTCGAGCATTTCAAAGCTACACTTTTCCCCAAATTTACGAACTTCAAAGTGATTTATTTTGCCTTTGATTTGATTTCTCAGCACCGAATATTCCCATCGTATTCAGAAAAATTCGCTGGATTGAATAGGCTGCTCAAACCAACATTTTTGAAAATCGAAAAATTGACGATACGCCTGGTATGGGCTCCGAGTGGAACTGGCAAATGGTGGAAAACAGCCCATTTCTCACACCCATAAGTGACCGACTATTGCCAGTCACAAAATAGGCTACTCAAAATTAATTACAAAATCAAAACAACAAAGCTGCGCTTAAAATAACTATAACCCTTTGGCCAAAAAATCATTAGCCGCATCAGCTAGGATGGGCCGCATCCTGAAACGTCACCTGGACCTTACGTTGGAAAAATATAATCTTGTTTCTCAGATTTTTGTAATTATTAGATTTTGCTCGAATGATGATGCCTTTGGATTTCAGTTATTTGCCAACAAAAGCACAAGCAAAACACCCACGTTATGAAAAACGGGACTCTTAAAAAGGCTCTGTACAGTTGCCCCAAGTGGTAGTAATTATTGATATTTTCACTGTCTAGGAAAGCGCCTAAAAACCAGGGGGTCACCTGCTCGAATTAGTGCAGGCATCGATTTAAACGTTATATGGTGAATGATCAATTCGGTGAAATCATTTGCAAAATTCCCGGAGGGTTGCATCATTTCTTCTAGCTGCCCGAGCATGTCGGTGATCACCTCAGGCTTCGGGAATCCCTGAATGGATATACAGGGTTTCCAAATAAAAAACACCCCCTCTACCGCGACGCAGAAGTATTGGATCCGAATGGTAGTTACACCATTCGCAAGCCCTTAAAACGACGATTTTTCAACAATCTTCAAAACCGTTTTTTATTTTAAACGCACTATTTTGCAAAGCATTGAAAAAACATTAACGAGGCCCTCTACATCTAATCAACGGCTACTTCCGGTCATTTTGCTTGCAGAAATTGTGGCAATTTAGCTCATAGGCAACCACGCAAAGCCACAAAATTTTACAAAATGGCTTGTAAAATGGCAGGTTTAATTAAAAAAAAACACATGATTTTGAAGATTGTCGCAAGCTCGCCGTTTCAAGGGCCTTCGAATGGTATAATTATCATTCCGACCCGATACTTCTGCGGCGAGGTAGAGGTTGGCGTTTTTTATTGGGACGCTCTGTCGAATCAGCACGTCATTTAAAACGCAGGCGAGATTTCCCAGCAAAGTGCTTACGTCTGCTTGTCGATCAGCTTCTTCCAGGATACGAAGCGCCTAAACAAATCGATTTCAACAGATTCTGCCCTTCGAGCACGGAAGGCTGTCCGCTGCTAGCACTCATTGAACGTTCGACTTCCTTTCTGATTTCCGAACCCATTTCCAAAAAGTTACTGGATGGACAATTTAAGCATGCCAAGTAAAAATAGAGGTGTTGGCCCCTACTGACTGACTGGTTCGTTTCGGGTAACCCAAGAATTCCGCTTGGAAATTTCGATCGAAGCAAATACACTTTACCGTAAGTCGAACTTTCAACAAGTCTGCTCGAACCATACCTGATTTAGGTTTAGCCTTTCCGCCTTAGCCTTCAAGTGCTGCTTAAGTTTGATTAAAGTTTTCGGGCAATCGACGAGAACTGTAGCGCCTTGCACGCCAGTGAAGGCTTCAAACAGGCAACCAATCTGAAAATTCCGATTTGGCAAAAATTTTCCGAACGAAAAACGTCTTGCTCACTATGATCTCAAAAACTGTCATTTACCCCTCAAAAAAAATCTATTGTTCATCCCCTAAATGTAATTTTTCCCATGCTGATCCAGATCATTGTCGGTTTAGCAGGTTCGTTCAAGCGCTTTTCCGATTCAAGCTAAATTCGGTTGGTTACGGCTTACGAGCATGGATACCATCCCACAACTAAAATTGTCGATTTGAGTAGCAATGCATGTCAGAATTTCAGAAATAAGAAGCCGCCTTTGGTCGAAAAGGGATGAAAAATTCCCAGAAAGGATCCCCCCCAGTGATCCAAAAGCTTTTTAAGCTGTTTTCACAATCTTTTCGTAATTGAAATCACTAAAAACCATAAAACACAATTCACCTACCCCTGTTGATCTGTGGACCATAGCGGAGCCTTGAAACGGCATAGCCATGCTCTCACTGGAATACTGAAAAAGATTTCCGGTATCCTTTTTTGCTGAGTGGATCACGTATTTTTTTATCATTTTCGGTCTATTGATCCAAAATATCTGTATGGCTAAGGCTTTTTGCAGTTGAAGGATACGCGAATATGGATTTTTGGCCCATGGATGCTCTATCAATCTTGCCCCGCCTGCGACACAGCAACAAGCCATTCAAATGGATCCTTCGCGGCGGCAAAGCGGCGTGCGCGTTCCTGTAGGAAATGTGGTATAACTGCTGAAATCTGTAAAATGATCGCTTTTGCCGTCCAGTTTCGATACTTTTGGTAGATAGAAAAATGGCTGACTTTCCTACTATCAGCTGATTCTAATAAAATCCGGAAAAAAATGGCAAGCCTTGACATGAGCTTATACGAAAAGGAATACGGTAGTTGCTAGGAACGGTAAAATGTTTGCAAATCAATTACCGTCTGATATGTGGCAGGAAAGCGACACCTGGCGTAGCGGGGTTGGCGGATCCTGGTTAGGAATGGGAAGTAATGGGCGAAACTAACATCCGGGGCGTCCATTTCTCGGCGAAGCTGAATGCTATAATAAAGTGCGAAATTGTTAAAACGCGTACGAATTCCCTTTTTGAATACGTTTTTTTGTCTTTGCTATCCAGCCCCCAGCTGCTGTGAGTCTCGGACCCCGAACCAGCAACTCCGTATAACCGAATCCCCCATTTCACTACCAGGTTCTCGCCGATTTCCATTTGCGCAGGTCCAAGCCAGACAGAGGAGGATCACTAAAGACTTAAAAATGGGTTATGGGAATTGGGGGCTAACGTTTGTGTAACAATCATCATTGGGTGGTAGTTGGCGAACTGGATAGCGGTGCCGACGCTGTCCTGTATTCGTATCGACAGTTCGGAGACGGTATCTAAAAACGGGCATCCTCGCCATACACAGATGCTGCCCCGATAAGAGTAACACGGTTAGAACAGGGTTTTTTACAAGTAACAACCTCCACGCACCTCTGAGCCTCCTACCCTCGCATTTTCGTCGGTTTCCACCACTTTTCCGCAGACATAATAATCGGCGACGCGACCAGGGAATAGGCCTCGGTATTTCAGCCGATCTCTAAAATTAGTCAGTTTGATCGTATAGTTTAAAACGGGAAAAACGAAAACTAGCGTGAGCTAAATCAGAGTTTACTTGCAAACGTAACTAAAACGTAACTGCTTTTTCCGTCGGCTATTTTCTGGATCCCGACAAGTTTGACGCCAACTTGGATTTTAGCAAGATTAATATGGGGCAAAACGTGCTCAGAATACAGAAATTGTGGCCAGAATTTAAAAATTTGATTGTTTTCCCTGTTAAAACTAGGAAGAGGTGTTGGGGGGGGGATTCGGGTGCGCGAAGAGGGGGCCCGTTGCGGCGCGCGTTAGCGGATTATGGCTTCGTTCCAATTCGTTGATCCATCAGGTTAACAGAAATACCTTCTCATTTTAATATCGGTGGGATTCTGAGGGGCCCCTAAAAGATTTATGGTTTAACCAGCGCCCAAAACCCGCTTCGCGGGCCTTGGGCGCTGGAATTGGGCCTTTGCATGAAAAATTTGACTCTCCGATAGCTCCCCTCCCCCAACCAAACTCGCGAGTGCAACTGGCAAGAATGAGGAAATTTGTATTTTTCCGCATTATGCAAATTAGCCCTCCCGGACCCCCAAAAATGAATAAAACCGGCTCTAACTTTGTAAACTTGTATTTTATCGAAATTCTGAGAACGCCATTGGAAAGAGGAGGGTGGATTCCCCCGGGTGAAGCAGAATTAGGGCATTTTATGCACGGGAAGGCCCTCAAATCGGGCCTCGAAAGTGACATCCACACACACACACACACACACACACATACGCGCCAAAATTATATAAGGTAGGAAAATTGGGCTTAAACAATCGGTTTCAGCTGATCAATATGTAAACAAAATGCCTGACAACTAAAGCGGAGGGCTCCAACTGAGAGCGTCAAACGGCAAATTTCCAGTATTTAAAAAGCAACAGCGCTTTTTTTGATCTCATTTGACCGAAACTCTAGGAGTAATGGGTCATCAACTTTTCCTTTTCACTTAAAATTTTCATCAGCATAGCAACCTACCGAAGTTGCCGATTGGTACGCCAAAGAAGCAACAGCTCGAGGATGCCAGCTTTTTCTATCACCGCGTCGATCAGATCGGCCGGAAGCTCGATAAGCGGCAACGTCTCAGCGCGAACGAGGCGCCCTCCACGGCGCTGATAGCGCTTTTGTGGTGCAAGTGTTCGACGCTTCATGGGTCCTGAATAGAACATTGAGGCGATCTGAAGTACTCAGATCCTCGGGTCCACCCGAAATCCGGTCTGCATCTGCTCGCGAAATCGATCGGAATTCCAGTAGCGGACGCGACCGGATTCCACGTGGAAATCGACCGGATTGCGGGTGGATGCGCGGTAAATCAGTTGGAAATCGATCGGATCCGCCCGGTTTCCACTCGATTTCCATTTGCCGCGTCGCGTGCGGCACGCGTTGCGTCGTGTTTCCACTCGATTCCCCATGTTTCCACTCGTTTCCAATCCAGCCGATTTCCATGCGTTCCACCCCAAATCCAGGTGGAATACAACCGGGATTTTGGGTGGGCCCGGGAAGAGCTGAGTAAGGGACCATCACTAATTGAGTAATCGACTATCAGGTTGAAAGAAAAATCTATTGGCGAGTTTTTAGGTCCGCTCCCCAGTGCAAAATGCCATTTTGAAGCCCCCCAAGCCTTGGCGAAATTTGAAACGCCCGTAATTTTTCTGGTTCTGTCTGATTTTGCTGATCTCAAGATCTAGCGATAATTCTCTCCAGTCGTGCCATTACTCGGTCCTAATCAACATAGTTGAAAGCAAATTTCCGAATTAAACTCCAGAAATCCATTATACACATATTTCATTATAGTTCAATGCGGTAGGATAAAAGCTGTGCCACAAACGCGGCAAAGAAAAGAATAACAACAATCTGAATTAAATTAGCGGATAGCCATTGACTGGCTGACACGATCAAAGGGGGTAGTTACGGCATGCAAATGGGTCGACACGATTGTTTTGAATGCATGCGCCTTCGCGGGGAAGAAATAGGGTAGGCACACGATCGGATTGAACCTCTTCACGATTTTAAATGCACGGCAAATGCCGTAATATAACACTACCCACGAATGGTAGCATGGCTAGCTTTCGTCTGGGTGTGTTACCTTAATTGGGTAACACTCTTTTTCTAGCATTCTGGGTTTTAATAAGTTAAATTCTATATCGAAGTTCTTTCGCTATGAAATGTTTGAGAGCAGCATTGAGGCTTTTTTATACGATCTTCAGCCCCTGACGCTCGAAAATACTACTTTAGAAAGACCGGAAATGTCGTTTTAGCGGAGTTGCGCTAATGTCGCTTGTATTGTCGTTTTCGCGAATGATATTGTCACTTGCGGCAACGTCCTAGTCGGCCTGGTTCGGGGGTAAATGTGTTCGGAAGGTAGTTCTGGAGTATTGGCGACAGTTCTCACTTTATTTGTCAAATGTCATATATATGAATGCTATGTTGAATGTAGCGTCTAGATGAGCCAACGATCACGAAGTGATTGACGAGTAACAGCGCTGAAATGCCGTTTGATTAATATCACTTTATCGCTGATAGTTATTACGCTATTTCCCCGACCGCCCGAGTTTTGTTATTTATCCTATACCAGATGGTTCCAGTCGCTTCGCGACTGTAACCATCTGGCCTTCGAGCTATCCTTCTGTAATACACCATCACATCCATCCCTAGGCTCTATCAATACCGACGCTAATGGCTGCAAATGCCTCCCTGGCCGAAATCCCCTTAAAAAACTACCTAAATACCTTCCTGATGGCTTTAGATACCCCCATAGCTGAAATCCCAGTCAAAAACTACTTGGATACCATCTCGAAGGCTTTAGATACTTTAAGTGATTTAAATAATGAATTAACATAAATAAAAAGTATTAAAAAGGTATTAAAAATAACTCAAAAAAAAGCGAACTGGGCGTGGGAAGGGGCGTGGCCTCCCGAGAGAGGCCTCCACTCGTTTTATTAAGGCTCCGCTTTCAAAGTTAATTTTAATAATTTTGAACTAAAACTTTTCCGTAATTTTTTTTATCAGTTTGGGGTTTCTGACGGCGCTCTATCCGAATCCGAAGAGACCTAAGCTCTAGCTCCTTTCCCCTTCGAGTTGAATCCGGCTTCGGACAGACAGACAGACGGACGGACGCGTCAAGAAAATTGTTATAGTTGATCCTTTATCCTATCATAATCTAACCTCTAGATGCCGTATGACATCGATAGATTTTTTCGGATACTGGGCGGTTCTGAAATCGAAAAAAACAATCTCATTATGGAAGACGACATTGGTCCGATGAGCCAAGCCCGTCTAGACGTCTGGCTGCGCTTTCAAGCACCTGTGCCTCAGGTGTGCCCTACAGAATCCACAGAAAACCCTACAGAATCGCTAAATTTTGGCAAAAAAGTTAAGACACAAACAGGCCAGCATCTCTTAAACAGCTTTTGATTTTTCGTGCGCCTGGCGAGACATCCGGCACAGTTTCAACGTAGTCGCGTGCATGACACAACATTTCAAACAGCTGAAAGTGGACATTTTGCTTCTATTATGAGAACCAGCGGGCTAGGAGCCGCTTCGCGACTCTCCCCCGCTGGACCCCGTCTAGGCCCTATGAATCGAGCGCCCTTACACATAAAGTTACACTGAAGAAAGAAAAACACATCTCCCATGCAAACCTCTTTGTATTCGCATGCGGCGCAAGCTTAAATTGCTAGTGTCGTTATTAGGCCTGCGGCGCAGCGGCGCCGGCTCGAGCGGGTTTGTTTCGAGATAAAGCCTGTCGCAAGCTTGAGCGGTAACCCCCTTATTTAGCCTGCGGCGCTAGCTTCAATGATTGGTTTTATTCGTTAGCCTGCGGCGCTAGCTTGAGCGGCTAGCTTCGTTCTAAAGCCTGCGGCGCTAGCTGGAGCGGCTAGCTTTGTTCCAAAGCCTGCGGCGCTAGCTTGTGCGGCTCGCTTCGTTTCAAAGCCTGCGGCGCTAGCTTGTGCGGCTAGCTTCGTTCTAAAGCCTGCAGCGCTAGCTTGAGCGGCTAGCTTTGTTCTAAAGCCTGCGGCGCTGGCTTGAGCGGCTAGCTTCGTTCTAAGCCTGCGGCGCTGGCTGGAGCGGCTAGCTTTGTTCTAAAGCCTGCGGCGCTAGCTTGTGCGGCTAGCTTCGTTCTAAAGCCTGCGGCGCTAGCTTGAGCGGCTAGCTTTGTTCTAAAGCCTGCGGCGCTAGCTTGAGCGGCTAGCTTCGTTCTAAAGCCTGCGGCGCTAGCTGGAGCGGCTAGCTTTGTTCTAAAAGCCTGCGGCGCTAGCTTGTGCGGCTAGCTTCGTTCTAAAGCCTGCGGCGCTAAGCCGAGCGGCTAGCTTTGTTCTTAAGCCTGCGGCGCTAGCTTGTGCGGCTCGCTTCGTTTCAAAGCCTGCGGCGCTAGCTTGAGCGGCTAGCTTCGTTCTAAAGCCTGCGGCGCTAGCTTGAGCGGCTAGCTTTGTTCTAAAGCCTGCGGCGCTAGCTCGAGCGGCTAGCTTCGTTCTAAAGCCTGCGGCGCTGGCTGGAGCGGCTGGCTTTTGTTCTAAAGCCTGCGGCGCTAGCTGAGCGGCTGGTTCGTTCTAAAGCCTGCGGCGCTAGCTTGAGCGGCTAGTTCGTTCTAAAGCCTGCGGCGCTAGCTGGAGCGGCTAGCTTCGTTCTAAAGCCTGCAGCGCTAGCTTGAGCGGCTAGCTTTGTTCAGCCTGCGGCGCTAGCTGAGCGGCTAGCTTCGTTCTAAAGCCTGCGGCGCTGGCTGGAGCGGCTAGCTTTGTTCTAAAAGCCTGCGGCGCTAGCTTGTGCGGCTAGCTTCGTTCTAAAGCCTGCGGCGCTAGCGGAGCGGCTGGCTTTGTTCTAAAGCCTGCGGCGCTAGCTTGAGCGGCTAGCTTCGTTCTAAAGCCTCCGGCGCTAGCTTGAGCGGCTAGCTTCGTTCTTAAGCCTGCGGCGCTAGGCATGTGCGGCTCGCTTCGTTTCAAAGCCTGCGGCGCTAAGCGAGCGGCTAGCTTCGTTCTAAAGCCTGCGGCGCTGGCTGAGCGGCTAGCTTTGTTCTCAAAGCCTGCGGCGCTAGCTTGAGCAGCTAGCTTCGTTCTAAAGCCTGCGGCGCTAGCTTGAGCGGCTAGCTTTGTTCTAAAGCCTGCGGCGCTAGCTTGAGCAGCTAGCTTCGTTCTAAAGCCTGCGGCGCTGGCTGGAGCGGCTAGCGCTTTGTTCTAAAGCCTGCGGCGCTAAGCTTGTGCGGCTCGCTTCGTTCAAAGCCTGCGGCGCTAGCTTGTGCGGCTAGCTTCGTTCTAAAGCCTGCAGCGCTAGCGGAGCGGCTAGCTTTGTTCTAAAGCCTGCGGCGCTCAGCTTGAGCAGCTAGCTTCGTTCGAAAAGCCTGCGGCGCTGAGCTGGAGCGGCTAGCTTTGTTCTAAAGCCTGCGGCGCTAGCTTGTGCGGCTAGCTTCGTTCTAAAGCCTGCGGCGCTAGCTTGAGCGGCTAGCTTTGTTCTAAAGCCTGCGGCGCTAAGCTTGAGCGCTTAGCTTCGTTTTAAAGCCTGCGGCGCTAGCTTGAGCGGCTAGCTTCGTTCTTAAGCCTGCGGCGCTAAGCTTGAGCGGCTAGCTTCGTCTCCTATAGGCTGCGGCTTGGTGACTAAGTTCGTAATAACCTCCCTACACGAAAATATACTCCGAAACGCACTTTCCGAGCAAAAAGCAAAACATCTACGGTATCCGAGGATCGAACCTCCGATGGTTGGATTGGCACGGCGAAGCGCTTACCACTACGCCATGCAATGCTTGGCAGCACGCGTCAAACACCCGTTTTATGCCTCAAGAGGGAGATCGCATCGAGAGGCAGATCCAAGAGACGACCAAACTCGCGAAGTGGAACTGGCAGAATGAGAATTTGAGTTTTTTTTCACATTATGCAAATTAGGCTCTCCCGGACCCGCAAAAATCAATAAAACCGGCTTTAACTTTGCAAACTTGTATTTTATCTGGATTCTGAAAGCGCCATCGGAAGAGGAGGGTCGATTCCCCGGGTGACGGAGAATTAAGGCATTTTGGACACGGGAACGCCCTCAAATCGGGCCTCGAAAGTGACATCCACACACACACACAAAGATACGCGACCAAATTATATAAGGTAGGATGTTTTTAGTCATATCCAAATCGCGGTAAGAGTTTACTTTACCCCCCTCCCCCTAAGGTCGAAGGGTCTCAAAGTTTTCGGTATTTTCGCTTATTTTGTCGGGATTTTTGCAACGCCATTCGATAGAGCGTCGAAAAATATACTAGGAGTTTTAATTTGAGCCTACAATAATCCTACCTTATATAATTTGGTCGCGTTTCTTTGTGTGTGTGTGTGTGTGTGGATGTCAGTTTCGAGGCCCGATTTGAAGGCCTTCCCGTGTATAAAATGCGCTAATTCTTCGTCACTTGGGGTAATCGACTCTTTTTCCGATGGCGTTCTCAGAATTTCGATAAAATACAAGTTTACAAAGTTAAAGCCGGTTTTATTCATTTTTCGGGGTTCAGGAGGGCTAATTTGCATAATGTGAAAAAATACAAATTCTCTATTCTTACCAGTTGCACGCGCGCGTAGTGGGAGTCCCAGGACCCGAGCTACCGGAAGGTCAAATTTCTCATGCAAACGCACCATTCCAGCGCCCAAGGCCCGCGAAGCGGGTTTTGGGCGCTGGTGTAAAATAAAAAAGTTATGGCCAAAAACTTCCGGCTGGGGGGTGGGTAAGTAAACCGTAGCCCAAATCGCTGAATGGACAGGTCTATTTAGTCGAATTTGGAATATCGTGGGACGTTGATTGTTGGACAATTTTAATTGAGTCGATTCCGACCTTGGCCTCAACTGCTTTTTCGGGTTCCGGACCGTTGGCGCAGCGCAGGCAGAAATGGCTAGACAGCGCATAGTGACGTCCAGATACCTCATGCCGATCTATGATTGCCTAAAAGAGAGTTCGCGATTGAAAATAAGGTTCCAATAACAGGGAGGGGATTTTAGCCGGGGGAAGATAATTTTTCCTATAATTTCGGAAATGCCTAGTAACGTATTTGTAAGTGTATTAATAATTTTCTTAGTAAAATTTAACCATATTTCGAGTGGAAAACTATCTAAAAACTTAGAAACAATTTTTTTTAAATTTTGGTCGCAAACTGGCCATTTTTGGGCGAATAGTCTCTATTTTTATATTTTTTTAATAAACATTTGTAAAGTTTTTACGTTAACAAATAGCAAAAAACAGTTTCGAAACGCTTCTTCTAGTTATATTAGAAAAATCGGGACCTAAGGAAAAAATTGGGGTTCTTTAGGATTCCGGGGGGGTATTCCGAGGGGGAAACAAATTTTTTTCGGCGAAAGCCTAGATTTTCGTATAAATTGCGGATGCGTTTCTAAATTGTTGTTAACTATTCCTGTGCATAAAAACTACACACATTTTAACCAAAAAAAGGTAAAAAATTAAAAATTAGGTCGAAAAATCCTATAGAACCTTTAGGATTCGCAAGGGGGGGAAAGACCCAAAATGACCAAATTTTCGACTTTTTCAAACATTTTTCTGAAAGTTATTCTGCTTTAAATATAGTTAAAACTTACTAAAAATAATTCTAAGACACTTTATATTTGATTACTAGGTCAACCGGGACCACCAGGAAAAAATTGGTTTCCCCCCCGGAATACTTCCCTCCCCAGGAATCCCAAAGAACCAAAATTGGTTCACCCCGGTTGTTGGAAAAGCACCGAAAGTAATAGTGGTTTTCTAGAATATCAGGTAGAAAACCTGCCAGGATTGACTAGCCGAATTAGGCCCGGCAGAGATTGACAGGGTAGGAAATTGAGCAGCAACTCTGGAATTTTTGAACAACCAGCTGACATCTGTCCGGGGCGGCTCATCAGCTGCTCTAATTGTAGAAGCTTCTCGGCCATCATCTCATTCTTCCAAAATATCTAAATTGGTTTTTTAAAGAGATACGCCTTCGCCCATTCCGGTCAAGCTTTCCGAGAATGACGCCTGCCAAATACCTCGGATCTTAGGCGTAGGCGAACATTAATAACTCACCCCTGATTTTTCATGCTCTTCAAACAACCGATACGCCTAAAATTCTTTCTATTTCCTTGGTGTTGAAATGTTCAAATCAAGAACCGAGACCGACTCGTAACTGATCGATCGCTTTTATTGGAAAAAAAATACTGTACTTGCCTGCTGGAACAGCATGGTTTCGACTCTCAGGTGCAGATTACTCCTTAGCTTTTGAAAAGTCCGTGCACAGCCCATCAACATTGACATGCCTTGCGCCTCAGCGATGGTCTGTAGAAAGCATTCGATCTGAAAGGCATCGTCCAAGAGAGTCCAAAACAAGCGACTATTTACAAAACATTGCCAGGAAACCTGGTAAATTTAACTTCTTTTCTATATCTACGGATGCACTAGATCAAGTTGCAACCGAACTTTTTTTATGTGGGGCAAAAAGTATACATTGTTGTGATTTTGGTTTTCGAGATTTTGCATTTTTTTATAATTGGCTGATCGAGATGCTGAACTTTCCAGATTCTGCACATCGAGATTATGATGTTCGAGATTCTGATAGAAAATCGTAAGCAATAAAGGCGAGCTATTGTCGCCTTGCCGCTCATAATCAAATTGCGGTGGTAGATCATTAATAATCTGGTTCAATAACTTGCTTGTGTCATTTCCAAGATTGCAGATTCATCATTGACGAGGGAGTACCAGGTATTCAGCGAAGAACTTAATGATAGGCGTTAGCTAATTAGATTCCAGCCTCTGCCCGCAGGTTCTCAAAAAATAGGCACCGTTTTATACGTCAGCGAAATCGAAATCGGACGAAGCGAGGATGCTGAATTTTTCGCGAGATAGGGAAGAATTGTGTCAGACTGACGTCCGGGCGAAACCCAATTTGTGGCGACCTCTGGAATTGTTGTAATCAGTTTCTTTTATTGCGACACTCGGCAATTGCCGGACTAGATTCCTAACACTTGTTTCGGCTTCGATCCATTTTGTTACGTGCAGCTCAGCGACGGGCGTTCCTAAATGCGACGATAAACACTACCGCATTTCTTACTTTTCTGTAACAACCATCAAAGGATGATAATTGGCGAACTGAACGGCTGTGCCAAAGTTGTCTTGTATCCGGATCGACAATTCGGCCACGATCATCTGGAATTCTCAAGTTTAAATGCGTTTGATTATCTTTGTTATTTTGTCGAAAAATAAATACAGCTCTTCGCCGAATGCAACACAATAACAGGGCAAATTTAGGGTTTGTTATCCTACCTTATAAAATTTTGGCGTGTATCTCTGTGTGTGGATGTCACTTTCGCGGCCCGATTTGAGGGCCTTCCGTGTCAAAATGCCGCTAATTCTCCCATACCACGCGGGGGAATCGACCCTTCTCTTTCCGATGGCGTTGTCAGAATCCCGATAAAATACAAGTTTACAAAGTTAAAGCCGGTTTTATTGGTTTTTGGGGGTCCGGGAAGGCTAATTTGCACAATGTGAAAAAATAACAAATCTACTCATTCTTGTAAGTTGCACACGAGCGTGTGGTCGTACGGAGGGAGGGGGTCCGAGGGACCCGAGCTATCGGGAAGCCAAATTTCTCATGCAAAGGCCGCATTCCAGCGCCCAAGGCCCGCGAAGCGGGTTTTGGGCGCTGGTAGACTAATAAAAACGGCTCACCTCAGAATTACCTCCAGGTCGATTTTCAGTAGCGTTCACCATTTTTCCGCAGATATAAAAATCGGCAACGCGTCCGGGAAATATACCTCTTTTCAGGAGTCGATCCATGAAAAAGATTTTTGAACGAATAGACCGATAAATTTGCGGAAAGCGTCAAAGTCTGTGCCAAAAAAGTGTAAAGTCTAGTGACCACTAAAAAACTACTATTTAGTCACAGTATGGCGGCCTAGTAAGTGTCTTATTGTGTTTAGCAACATTGGCTATGCTTACCGAATTCGTCTATTTGTCCGCCAAAGCAGCATCAACTCCCAAGGATGCGCCGAGCTTTCGATCACAGCGTTGATCAGATCGGTCCGGGAGCTGGAGAAAGCGGAAGCGTCTTCCGGCAGAATGAGGCTGCCGCCCTCCACAGCGCCGATGGCTGTTTTTGTGCCGTAGGCGCCGGGACGCTTCATTGACCCTGCAAAATCGAAAATATTTTGAATTTTACGAGATGAGAGAGAGACAGAGAGCGAGAGAGAGAGAGAGAGGAGAGGAGGAGAGAGAGAGAGAGAGAGAGAGCGCGCGAAGGGAGGAGAGTGGTGGGGGGAAGGTGGAAATCGGCGCCGGAAACCAAGATCTATATCGAAACGTTCGAAGAAAACCAATGGGCAGTTGGCCATATCACCATTCGATGACGATTCGATGACATTCACCCGGTGAACGAGATTTTTAAAAGCCCAAAATTTCATATAGAAGATAATAGTTAATTTGATGAGTGCCAGACTTCCTCCCGAGGGAACATTCTGCATCTAATTCCATTATGCGATATGCCCCTTAAAATCCCTTTCCCACAGGCGATATGCCCTCCGGACATAATGACGGAAGTTTCGCGCAAACTGGCACACACACTATTGTTTTTAAATTTAAAAATATCATAGCAGGAGCTACCCAAACACTGGAGAGAGAGAGAAGAGAGAGAGAGAGAGAGATACAGATAAAGAAACCTCCGCCTCACCTGGGTGCTTTTCAAAAAAAGTGCCATTTCACACCCCCATCCCACGAAACCAGACCCTGTGATGTCAGAAAACATATCAATTTATCCTCAACAACGCAAAATGTAGGAAAACAACTGAAAACCGAGATCACAACCCGTAATCGAAAAGCTACAAACAAACTTCGGAAAAATGTATAGCAAAAATAATTCTATTGTTTCGATTTCTTGACCGGGGGCTGTGAGGATAGCGCCGTCATCCAGGCCGGGACAGCGGGCTCGGAAGTCTAAAAAATAATATGAAATTAACCGGGCAAAATGGCTACCTCTCCAGAAGCTACTCCTGACGTCGGTGGCTCTTCACCGTCATTCTGCGTGCCAAACTCGAATTCGAGAATTCGAAGCAGCATCTGAAAAATGGAACTAATAGGATCTACCGGCAAATGATACCTTCAGAACGTTGTAGTCCATCGTGCCCTCGGGCAGCTTTTCAAACAACGGCTTCATCCGGAAGATATCTGTAAAAAATATATAAGGAAAACAGGAATGCGGTAAGCCTCGAGCCGTAAGATCCTAAAGGTTTTTGCCATAATTTTTTCACATGACATTATTTTGGCTGTAATTACAAAGCATTATGTGTTTATTGATGCGCTATCGATTCGCGTAGCCCAAATTTCGATAAAATAGCCGTAATGTCGAAAAATTTTGGCCACTTCCGGCTAGTGGAGAAGCGAGCGGGGGCGGGTAAAGTAAAGTCTAGCCAGGAAGAATACCTCTTCCATTGTCGTCAATTGCAGCAAGAAGGGCTGTCCGTCTCTCTTCGGTGAGCCCAAGCGGCTTTTGGTGGACGGGTAGGCCTTCACGTAGCGCCTCGGACAGGTAGGTGGCTACCGTACCCTCGCTCAGCCCGCGCGTATGGGCCAGATCTTTCTGAAAAGGAGGGTAACGGCAATGTAATCTGCGCTTCGCCGATTTGAATGTCAACATTTTGATTAAAAAGAACAAACTCAACGACAAGAACAAACCATGATTTCTACGGACGAAAAACTAAACGGAAAAAGATAGGGATTTTCAAATCGCAAAATTTCGACATGCAAGGTCCGGTTTTTCCAAAAACCCTTCATTTAGATTTTCAAAAATCAAGGAGCCATGAAATAAATGCTACGTTTGTGTCCGAATTTCAAGACTAAAAACAAAAACCCACCATCGTTGCGCCGGAATGGAGGTGCATCGTGTAGACGGCGGCTTGCGACGGCTTGAGCACATCAGAAACGGCCGATTGTTGAGATGGTGTTAGCTAAACGCAAGATTTACAAGTTTTTATGTCAAAAAATGAGGCAAGAGATGAAGACTGCTTCGCACACGAAAAACTCACCAAATGTCAGGCCGCTAACCTTGGCATTCATGTCGAGACCGTAGGAGACGCACACGTCCTTGATGACGTCGATGAAGCCGAGCCCGAAGCGCGTCTTCTTCGCGTCGGGCCAATCGGTGATCGGCTCCAGGGCGGCGATGCTAAAAAATTACTTTAGCTAAAAAAGTTTATATTTCCCACCTGTTCGGCCGAATCTCCGTCAACTGGTCCAGCACGTTGTTGCTGCAAATCTAAAAAAATTGATCTTATGAAACAATGCGTTCAAACCTGGAAAGGCGGCAAATTGCATTGACCGCCGAGCTCGACGCGTTCCGTCTCCAACGCGGGAGCTTCTTCATCTAGAAGAGCACGAAGAGGATAGAGGAAAAACGGGACCTTACCAGTTCCATTTTTCCGGCTTCGACAGCCGAGTCTGTGTCCACTTCTTGGGCAAACTCGTAGACGCGAAGGCGTGTAGAGCCGAGGATTCTGAAATGTGAAAATTTAACCCTACAAAATACAAACTTTTTCTCATCCGATGAACCCATATTTGTCGGCTTGGCCGCTTGAGTAGCGCCTCGTTTCATACCTCCCGAAAGTGCAGCTCCGCGAACGCCGGCCAGCAGCACCTCGGTGGCCGGCACTTTGAGCGACTAAAAACCGGTAAATCTCGTTCATATTGTAAAATCCACCTTATTGTCCGCTTGATACCAATTCCGGCCCTGCGGCGTCACACCAAAAACGACATGAGCATATGGCGCCGTGGCGCGTCTCGGTTTGCGTGTAGTTCATCAGGCGAAGCTGGGTGCTGAGGGCTGAAAAACGGAAGAACTTCTACAAACTAAAAATTATCTACCTTTCCACCACTCGTCGTTTTTCGGCTTGCCGGCGCCGAGGAACGCCTTGTGCGAAGCCGGCGGATAAGTGGCTCTGGGCTGACTAAAATGAAAAAATTCAAAAATTAAATGAGGTTTTCACCTTTCCCCGAATAAGTCGATAATCAGGTGTTGCCTTTTGGCCTCTGAAGGGCGTCGAGAAGCACCTCAAAACAACTCCAGATCGTCAATGACATTAATTATGGAAGAGTCAGGCTCCCAAGGCTGACCATGCAATGAAGTCTGGCCGCTCACGCGCCAACTTCCACCTCGATCGCCGTGCCCGTCTCCCGCTTCCGAATGTAGGCGTCGCGGTTGTCGCAACAGCCCGGCCGATGCTTGTCGGCGAAGTCGAAGCGCGGGTCGTAGTGGCGGGAACCACCATTCTATGCCTCTGAAATTTTGGCCTCCCAGGGCCTGCAGCGCCCTTCTCCTTCACTCGCTAATGTTCAACAGATCCTTCATCTTCTCCACGAGGTCCTCGCAGTGCTGGGCGGACGTTGTCACGGGTTTGCGTCTTTTGCGCCTGGATGGAAGCTGAGATCGGGTTTCAGGAAACCCAGTAGTATTTTACCGATATTTCGCTTAATCCTAGACTGCGTCGCGATAGAAGGTGACGCGCTTTGCTGGTTGTCCGTCCTGGCCGGCGCGTCCGATTTCTTGATAGTAGGAATCCATATTTTTCGGCGCTAAATTGGAGATTTCGTAGTAGCAGGTTCTTTCGCATTATCAGGGGACCCAATTTTGAAATCCGAGAAATGTCTATAATGTAATAGTACGTATCTGAATACTGTTTTTAGCAAACGATAGCCCCAGCGGAAAAACAATAAAAAAAAGGTAATCTTTGTAATCGACATTTTGGT
>CATQJA010001987.1:10000-78535 GCA_958295435.1 Mesorhabditis spiculigera | reverse complement strand
GAGAGAGAGATACAGATAAAGAAACCTCCGCCTCACCTGGGTGCTTTTCAAAAAAGTGCCATTTCACACCCCGATCCCACGAAACCAGACCCTGTGACGTCAGAAAACATATCAATTTATCCTCAACAACGCAAAATGTAGGAAAACAACTGAAAACCGAGATCACAACCCGTAATCTAAAAGCTACAACAAACTTCGAAAAAATGTATAGCAAAATTAATTCTATTGTTTCGATTTCTTGACCGGGGGCTGTGAGGAGAGCGCCGTCATCCAGGCCGGCACAGCGGGGGCAGAGGTCTAAAAAATAATATGAAATTAACCGGGCAAAATGGCTACCTCCCCAGAAGCTTCTCCTGACGTCGGTGGCTCTTCACCGTCATTCTGCGTGCCAAACTCGAATTCGAGAATTCGAAGCAGCATCTGAAAAATCGACCTAATAGGAACTACCGGCAAATGATACCTTCAGAACGTTGTAGTCCATCGTGCCCTCGGGCAGCTTTTCAAACAACGGCTTCATCCGGAAGACATCTAGAAAAAAATAAAAAGATAAGGAAAAAGGAATGTGGTAAGACCTACTCTACCACCCGAGCCGAAAAATCCCAAAAGTTTTTCGCCATAACTTTTAAAAATTCAGTTATTTTGGACTGTAATTAAAAAAGCATCGTGTATTTTCTGATGCACTATCGATTCGCGTAGCCCAAATTCCGACAAAATAGCGGAAATGTCGAAAAATTTTGGGAACTTCCGGCTGGTGGGGGGGTAAAGCAAAGTCTAGCCAGGAAGAATACCTCTTCCATTGTCGTCAATTGCAGCAAGAAGGGCTGTCCGTCTCTCTTCGGTGAGCCCAAGCGGCTTTTGGTGGACGGGTAGGCCTTCACGTAGCGCCTCGGACAGGTAGGTGGCTACCGTACCCTCGCTCAGCCCGCGCGTATGGGCCAGATCTTTCTGAAAAGGAGGGATAACGGCAAAGAATCTGCGCTTGCCGATTTGAATGTCGTCATTTTGATTAAAAAGAACAAACACAACGCCAAGAAGAAACCATGATTTCTACGGACGAAAAACTAAACGGAAAAAGATAGGGGTTTTCAAATCGCGAAATTTCCACATCTCAAATTCCGGTGTTTTTTTCCAAAAACATTCATTTAGATTTTCAAAATTCAAGGAGCCATGAAATAAATGCTACGTTTGTGTCCGAATTTCAAGACTAAAAACAAAAACCCACCATCGTTGCGCCGGAATGGAGGTGCATCGTGTAGACCGCGGCTTGCGACGGCTTGAGCACATCAGAAACGGCCGATTGTTGAGATCGTGTTAGCTAAACGCAAAATTTCCAAGAATTTTCTAGTTTTTATTGCAGAAAATGAGTCGGGATATTTGAAGATGCTTCACACACGAAAAACTCACCAAATTCAGGCCACTACCCTTGGCATTCATGTCGAGACCGTAGGAGACGCACACGTCCTTGATGACGTCGATGAAGCCGAGCCCGAAGCGCGTCTTTTTCGCGTCGGGCCAATCGGTGACCGGCTCCAGGGCGGCGATGCTAAAAAATTACTTTAGCTAAAAAAAGTTTATACTTCCCACCTGTTCGGCCGAATCTCCGTCAACTGGTCCAGCACGTTGTTGCTGCAAATCTAAAAAAATTGATCTTATGAAACAATGAGTTCAAACCTGGAAAGGCGGCAAATTGCACTGACCGCCGAGCTCAACGCGTTTCGTCTCCAACGCGGCGCGAAGCTTCTTCATCTAGAAGAGCGCGAAGAGGATAGAGGAAAAACGGGACCTTACCAGTTCCATTTTTCCGGCTTCGACAGCCGAGTCTGTGTCCACTTCTTGGGCAAACTCGTAGACGCGAAGGCGTGTAGGGCCGAGGATTCTGAAATGTGAAAATTTACCCCTACAAGGTACAAACTTTTTCTCATCCGATGAAGCCATATTTGTCGGCCTGGCCGCTTGAGTAGCGCCTCGCTTCACACCTCCCGAAAGTGCAGCTCCACGAACGCCGGCCAGCAGCACCTCGGTGGCCGGTACTTTGAGCGACTAAAAACCGGTAAATCTCGCTCATATTGTAAAATCTACCTTATTGTCCGCTTGATACCAATTCCGGCCCTGCGGCGTCACCACCAAAAACGACATGGGCATATGGGCGCCGTGGCGCGTCTCGGTTTGCGTGTAGTTCATTAGGCGAAGCTGGGTGCTGAGGGCTGAAAAACGGAAGGACTTCTACAAATTAAAAATTATCTACCTTTCCACCACTCGTCGTTTTGCGGCTTTCCGGCGCCGAAGAGCGCCCTGTGCGGGCCGGCGGATAGGTGGCTCTGGGCTGACTAAAATAACAAATTAAAATTACAGGAACTCTTCACCTTTCCCCGAATAAAGTCGATAATCCCGGTGTTGCCCTTTTGGCCTCTGAAGACGTCGAGAAGCACCTAAAACAACTCCAGATGAGCGCAACGACAAAATTATGAAGCAGATCAGGCTCCAAAACTGACCTGCAAAAACAGTCTGGCCTCCGCGCCAACTTCCACCTCGATCGCCGCGCCCGTCTCCCGCTTCCGAATGTAGGCGTCGCAATTGTCGCAACAGCCCGGCCGATACTTGTCGGCGAAGTCGAAGCGCGGGTCGTAGTGGCGGAGCACCATTCTAAACACCAAATTTTGGCCTCCAGAATCTGGCGCACCTTCTCCTGCACTCGCTCGTGTTCAGAAGATCCTTCATCTTCTCCACGAGGTCCTCGCAGTGCTGTGCGAACGTCGGGTTTTGCGTCTTTTGCGCCTGGATGAAGCTGAACCGGGTTTTCAGAAAATCAGTAACATTTTACCGATATTTCGCAAAATCGCCGTCTCGATAGAAGGTGATGCACTTTGCTGGTTGACCGTCACGGCCAGCGCGTCCGATTTCTTGATAGTAGGAGTCCATGTTTTTCGGGGCTAAATTGAAGATTTTCGTAGCAGGTTCTTTCGCATTATCGGGGGCAATTTTGAAATCCGAGAAATGCCTAATAATGTAATAGTACGTATCTGATTACTGTTTTGAGCAAAAGGTAGCCAGCGGAAAAACAATAAAAAACGTAATCTTTTATAATCGACATTTTGGTTTATAAACGCCATGTTTATAAACGCCCTAGAAAAACAGTTGGTCCCCCCGATATTGCAAAAGAGCGCAGTAAAAAGGGCGCTCGGTGATACCTCCGTAATGGATGACGGTGCGCACGTCTGGCTTATCGATTCCCATTCCGAATGCGATTGTCGCCACCACGGTAGATACCTAAAAACGTAAAATAATCGTCAGGCGGGAAAACAAACCTTATCATGAATAAATGCCTGATGCGCCTTCTTCCGATTCGCGTCGCTCATCCCGGCGTGGTAGCTGTCGCAACTAACGCCTTTGCCTAAAACAAACAATTTAGGAGCGTTAAGGTCTTAACCTCGCAGATACGCATACATCTCGTCGACCTCCTTCTTCGTCGGACAATAAATGATCGTCGGGCCACCGAAATTGGGGCCAATCCGCTCGCTGTCCTGCAACAGCTCGCCCATGTCGATTGCCAGCGTGCTGCGCGGCCTCACGATCAGGTAGAGGTTTTTGCTGAAAAAATTCTAGTCGAAGATGGAAGGTCCAAAATACCGATCAAATCCGGTCTTTGTCGTGATGGCGTTCGTGATACGCAGATTTTTCTGAATGTCCTCGCACACTTCCGGCGTCGCCGTGCCCGTCACCGCCATCACCGGAACGCCGGGGAATTCTTGGCGAAGCTGAAAAGCACAAACGATAAGAATTCCCGAAGTCACCTACGACGTAAAGCTTCTTATAATCACTCCGGAAATCGTGGCCCCATTGAGAAATACAGTGCGCCTCGTCGATGGCGATTTGGCCGACGCCTGAAAGCAAAAAGTAAAGTACAATATAATCCAATCCTTACGTTTGTTGATCCGCGAAAAAGTGCTGGTAGCGACTTGACAATATTCTGGCGTCAAATAAAGGAACCTAAAAGCTTCTTAGACTTAATCAAGGTTAAATCACCTCAGCGCGCCGCTTGTAGCCTTTTCCAGGATTTCATCGCGTTCCGCGGGTGTAGTTTGGCTGTTTAGCGTGGCGGCCTCGATGTTGTTAGACCTAAACAAGCTGGTATCAAGCAAAATGCGATAATCTGCTCACCGTAGATTCGAAATTTGGTCCTCCATCAACGAAATGAGCGGCGAGACGACGATGGTCAGATCCTCCTTGATTAGCCCCCTCAATTGGAAGCAGACTGACTTGCCGTAGCCTAAAAGAGACATAGTTACAAGAAATTATTTACTTTTGGACTTCCAAAAGCCAAAGAATCATCAAAAACTTACCAGTACTCATCACGACAATCTGATCCTTGCCCTGCAGCGAATTCCGCACGATGTCCCATTGAAATGGGCGGAATTGACGGTGGCCGAAATGTTTGTGCAGCGCCTTCAATGCCTTGTCGAGCAGTGGATCATTCTAAAGAAAATAATTTCGTTTTCTACTTTCTCATACCGTCGGCTTCTCGTTTGCCGTAGCTTCTTTAGGCTTTATTGTAGCCGGTGAAACGCTTGCAGCACCCTTTGGAGGCGGTGTTTCTAAAAAAAACCATAAATTGAAAGCCTAATCTAACAAACCAGGTAATGGCGCGCTTCCGCTCGGCTCATCGTCGAACGAATCATATTCGTCCGGATTCAGTGCGGCTAAAAATAAATAAGTTTAAGCAGTTTTCGATACCTCCTCGTTTCGGCAAAGTTCCAAATTTCATGTCGAAAGGCTCGTCATCGAAAGAATCGCAGCGCAATGGCGCGCTTTGGCTCGGCTCATCGTCGAACGAAACAGATTCGTCCGGGTTCAATGCGGCTAGAAACAAATAAGTTTAAGGAGTTTTCGACACCTCCTCGTTTCGGCAAAGTTCCAAATTTCATGTCGAAAGGCTCGTCATCGAAAGAATCGTAATCTGGCGCGTCCGTTTTCACTAAAAAAAGTTTGCAAAGACAGATTTTCGTACCTGTTCCCTGATTGATCAATGGCACGGCTTCTTTGTCGAAGGGATTGGGGTCTTTGACGGGCGTTTTCGCTAAAAACAAACTTTAGCATCGAGATTTTATTACCTTGGCCTGCTTTCACCGATGGAGCCGGGTCATCATCGTCGAATGAGTCGTATCCGGCGGCCATCTATGGAAAAGCGATATAATTTGACTGTTTTACAGTTGAAAACAGGAAGAAAAGGTGGTTTACGCGAGGGAAAAGTTCAAAAGGGCGGGAGCCTATTTCCAGCCGGCCGAGAGGCGCGTTCCCAGAGCAAAGAGAAAAAGAGCAGCCACGGAAAGCCTGAAAATAACCAAAACAAGGCGCTAACGTTTTTCAAATCGTTCAGACGAAAAATTAATAAAATCAAACTTTGAAAACTCTGAGGCTGAAGTGTCTAAAGCGGCTTCAAAATCGATTGAAAAAGTATGCGAGCTCGTAATGAGTAGCTTTACGTTACAAAGCAAGTCTTTTACGAGGTAAACGATAGCTTACAAGGAGTCGCTTTTAGGTGCGATTGGAGTTTTGGGACGGGACCTAGCTAGTTCGATAGAGAAAAAAATTCTGAGCAACATCTCGTTTTCAAAAAGTGCTGATCGATAAAGCTGTTTTAGAAAATTTAATTTAAAGTTCGCGCTTTTTTTTAGTTTTCGGGTCCATTTCCTCGGTTCACGTCGTTTTCGGGGCTGGGCAGGGCGCCATTCGTAACCCTCCGCCAATGCCTCCATCGCAGACTGCATTAGCGTATTGGTAGCGCGCTTGCCTACCAACTTTTTAACATTTTTTTTGCCTCGGGTTCAAATCCTCGCGCTGGCTAACCCTTTGCTTTTTGGTTCTTGAACCCGTTATCGGTGCATAAAATTTTAATTAGCAAAAAAGCAAAAATTTAACGATAAATAAGAATCGAACTTGTGGCAAAAGGTCAAAAAAAACTTCGTAGGCCATCGCACTAGCCACTTGGCCATGCCTAGGACGAGATCCAAGGCGCGTGAAGTCCTCATCTGGCAGGGGCGATCGACCGCCGCAAATCACCTCAAATCACCACAAGGGTCCGGGTACCGGGAACTTTTTTAATTAAATTAAATTTTCTAAAACAGTTTTATCGATCAGCACTTTTTGAAAACGGGATGTTGCTCAGAATTTTTTTCTCTATCGAACTAGCTAGGTCCCGTCCCGAAACTCCAAAAGCACCTAAAAGCGACTCCTTGTTAGCGATAGCTTGAAAACAAATTGGTCGTTTTCAACATTATTTGATCTGCGGACCTTGTAAGCCCGTAATTAGTAGCGCTGCGTTACAAACGGGGTACAGTCACTACCCCGAAAGTCACTACCCCGAAAAGTCATTACCCCGAAAAGTCACTACCCCGAAATAATTTGCACGATTTTCATGGAAAACCGCATGAAAACTAGATTTTTCCGGGATAAACAATGCTATAATTTTTCGGGGTAAACCATTCCGGGGTAGTGACTTTTCGGGGTAGTGACTTTTCGGGGTAGTGACTTTTCGGGGTAATGACTTTTCGGGGTAGTGACTTTTCGGGGTAGTGACTTTCGGGGTAGTGACTTTTCGGGGTAGTGACCGGACGCCGTTACAAACTTTCGAGCCAAATCGATGGACGTTTGTTTGAAAAAATTGTGTTTTTTGTATGATATTTTGCCTGCCGATTGAGTCAGCATAGCAATGGAAGCGGATCGCGAATGTATAAGCGATCGCAAGCCTCCGATTTTCACTTCTCGCAGCCGTTGCCGCTTGAAACTTCTCGAATCCCTATTATGTCACGGCTAGTTCTTTTATTTCTCGCTTATATCTTGGTCGCAGCGGCTTTTCCGGAGTATGAGGTAGGTCATAACCTTGATAGATCCGCTTGAAAACCTAGAAAGATCTAGATACGCTTCAAGTTTTTTGGAAAAGCTCAAAAATATGAAAAACTTGCAGGGCTTGAACACGACTTGTACAAAGTCTCATGATTGTCAAGTCATCAACACGGCCGCCGTCGGGATCTGTAAAGATGGGAAGTGTGACTACGAATTGACCAGAGGATTCATCTACTTTCCTTTCAAGGAAGTGAAGAAAAATGGTACTGAATAAAGTTTATGTAAAGTTAGGGTAGCATACCCTCTTTGAGCGCCTGCGTTTTGTTACGTTT
The DNA here is from genome assembly GCA_958295435.1 of Mesorhabditis spiculigera. Lineage (NCBI taxonomy): Eukaryota > Metazoa > Nematoda > Chromadorea > Rhabditida > Rhabditidae > Mesorhabditis > Mesorhabditis spiculigera. Next base: position 71,363 of record CATQJA010001987.1, on the reverse strand, counting down.
GGCTCTAGTCCTCCACGTTTAGAACTTTAATTCACTTCTTTGCAAGCGTTTTTACGCAGCAGCTCATGAACGATTTTTTGACGAAAATTTCTCCAAAATAGCCGCGGAAATGCAAAATTGCTGGTATGTTTCATCCAATTCCAAGAAAGCACAAATAAATCGAAAATTTTTTGGGTTTTCAGGTTTTTTTTTGGGTTGTATAATTGAATCGTTTTTCTTAGAAAAGTTACATTTTATTTGCCTCTTCTTGGCACGCGTCCCTTTTCCGAAAATATGGTCGAGGGCGATGCCGTGGAATTGGAAATCATCCTCGGGCGCTAATGGCCCCGTTTCCGGTGGCCATTCCGGGCACCTGCCCCAAGACGAGGATTATCGACTTGGGCCATTAAACACCTTAAATTCTGATATTTATTGATCTCTTATAGTATTCACTATTACGTTGCCGTCTTGTAATATGAAACCACAGCAATCAAAGATGCGCAAGCTGACGAGCGGTATTTTGGTAATTTTCTAGACTTTGAAACGTTCTAGGGGTTTTCCGTTCCTCTTCAATACTGTAATCCCCTTAAAACCATTACACCAGTGTAAAAACTAAAGTTATAATAATTCAATAAGGGCGCGAAAAAGTGGCTAATCCACGAGAAGCAGCGGCACGACCACGAAGCGGATGACCTGAACACACGTCGGGTCTTCGACATCTCGATCGATGAGGCGATTCCGCCACCAAAACAGAATATTTTAAGGTAAGAGCGTGCAAACATGGATACATCAAAATCGTGCTATCAGACGTGTCGTCTTCTGGTCGTACGACGAAACGAGCCCATTTTATTACTATTGGTCGCTGCTGGTTTTCCTGGGGTGTTTTTACAATTTGTTGACGATTGCTGTGATGACGTTTGAGGTTATGGTGGGTTAAAAAGTGTAGTTTACACATTTTAAAGCTATAATGGAGTAGAATAAAAGCTTTTGCCAAGAGCAGTTTAAAAAAGCGCTGCTAAACGTTTTTAAACTATTTTTTTTAAATTTTGGGCTGATCGGTGTTAAAAGGCCGTCCGCCGGTCAGTCGAACAGCCCACATGATGCCTTGGCACAGTTTTTTCGACCCCGTTTTTTTTGATGCCATATGAAAGAGCATAGTCGAATTAGTAGGGTGGCGCTATTTCGAGATTTTTAAAAGTTCATTTTCTAGGTTTAAATGGGTGTTAAAGTTGAAAACCTTCAAAAATTATCTCGCGATCTACTGAACCAAATTGCTCGAAAATTTCAGACAATACCTAATTTGGGGCGCTGATCATTTTTGTAATACATTGTAAAGCACGAAATAAGCCGGAACATAGGAATACCGCGTACACAAGGAGGTTTTTCGCAATTTTCTATTTAATGGGTATGCGTCGCCACTCTAGAAATACCCTTAAAAGATGCGCAATTAAATTCTACGTTGAATCATGTATTTTCCAGCGTGGCGACAGATACCCATTAAATCGAAAAAATAACATTTCTTAAAACAACTAAAATGGCTCCACAAACATAAAAATACTGTATTTTGGCAATCCGCGGATTTCAATTGACTCTAAAGGAGAAGGCAAGTACATTGCAAAAAAGAGCAAAAAAGAAATATCTTTTCTACGCGAAATTGGGCTCGGTGGGGAATCGAACCCGCGATGGTCCACCTGGGGCACTGGGGACAGCCACTAGTGGGCGCCGCCAGGTCCCAGGTGAACGACCCGAGTTCAATCCCAGCCCCCTTTTAGAAATCGAATTTCTTTTTGCTCTTTTTTGCAAACGTTCTGTTTTGGTCTCTAGATACGGAAAACTGTCTTTCTTTTCCGGAATACGCAATTTTTTTCTCTTCGGCTTCTTTAAAAGCGATTTTTCGATTTAATGGGTATCTGTCGCCACGCTGGAAAATACATGATTCAACGTAGAATTTAATTGCGCATCTTTTAAGGGTATTTCTAGAGTGGCGACGCATACCCATTAAATAGAAAATTGCGAAAAACCTCCTTGTGTACGCGGTATTCCTATGTTCCGGCTTATTTCGTGCTTTACAATGTATTACAAAAATGATCAGCTCCCCAAATTAGGTATTGTCTGAAATTTTCGAGCAATTTGGTTCAGTTGATCGCGAGATAATTTTTGAAGGTTTTCAACTTTAACACCCATTTAAACCTAGAAAATGAACTTTTAAAAATCTCGAAATAGCGCCACCCTACTAATTCGACTATGCTCTTTCATATGGCATCAAAAAAAACGGGGTCGAAAAAACTGTGACAAGGCTTGTTCGGGTCTCTGGCAAACGGCCTTTTAAACGTCTATTTCCAAGTTTAGTTTATAGAAAAAGCGTATTTATACACTCTTAATCTTAAATCCACTATTTTCTATGTGCCAGGCGGAGAGCCATTTCGAAAACTGGACGTACGGCAATATCGTTTTTGACGCCCTCTTCGTCATCGATCTCTTGTTATTGACCCGAAAACGTAGGTTGTAAGTCAAGTCATTAAAACGGATACCCAGGATTACTCTAATTTTCCGATCTTTTAGAATACATCCAAGACGGGATCCGAGAGCACGGGGTCTGGAAATTGCTCGTTCATCGAGTTTCCGGCCGTCATTTCTACCTGGATATCGCCGCTCTATTACCAACGGATATTTTTCTATTGCATTCCAAGATGCTGAGCATTGTTAGAGTGAATCGATTGTTAAAGGTATCATCTATATCAATTGAAATAGCTTTTAGGTATATCGCGTCATGGAATTTTACACTTTGACCGAAATTCGGACGACGATGCCGAATTTATTCCGACTTTTCAAGCTCGTATTTTTGTGTTTTGTCATATTCCACTGGAACGCGAGCCTGTACTTCTTTTTGAGCACAATATTTGGGATTGATAGTTAGTAAACACCCCGGAAAATGGGCTTATTAATTCTTTAGAAGCGGACATCGATGCTTGGATTTTTTCGTATGATAAGGTGCCAGACCCAATATTTGTAGATTGCCAGAGGTATTGTTTTTTCGCTTTTAGGGTATTTAAAGTCGGTTATTTGAAAAATAGTACGTTTTATACCCCTTTTCAAAAACGACACTTGCCACTTCACGGAGAGACCGTTGAGCGACTACGAGGATCGCCGTAATTTCACGAAGGAATGCGAGAAGTACAGGGACCACTGGGCAGAGAGGTATGGATTGAAAGGCTAGAAAGTGCAAATTTGACCCCTCCGGTTTCTAGGTCTCGACAGATACGGGGACGGTTCAAATTTACGTAGTAAAAGGAACGTCATAGTCCCTAAAAACGTTACGCTACGCTACGTTACGGTAATCGAGCACGCTGCGTGATTTGGCGCGTGGCGTAGTTGTCGAGACCTAGTCATAAACGGAGTAGCTTTTCGCACTTTTGCAGATTGAAAAAGTAGAGATATTGTAGAACATACCGCCACGCCTTTTCCAACTTCTCCAAACAGTACTCGTTGAGCTTCTACTGGTCGGCGTTGACGCTCGTTACGCTTGGGGAGCAGGTAATTTTCTATACATATTTTACCGAAATTTCTGGCGGTTAAATACCCAACTTGTTTAGCCCTCACCCCAGCGCTCCTTCCAAAACATTTTCGAGATTATCGTCACGCTACTTGGGCTTGTAATTTTCGCCGTAATTGTTGGTGATGTCGGCAACATGGTGCAGGTACGACGGAAGCTTCACTTTTATAGCATTACCGTACTTAATTTAATGATACGATACTTTAGACGATGAACCTAAAGCGCACGGATTACGAGGAGATTTTCGACGGGACGCGGGCGTACATGTTGCGACAGTAAGTGGCGTTTATATGAGCGTCTTGTAGCTCGATTGAGCTCTTCACAAACTACATGTAAAAGCTATATAGATATTAACTAGCATATTACTATGGTATGGTTAACAACGCAAGCTTTTTCAGTCAAGTCCCCCAACAACTCCAACAGAAAATCATCCGCTACTTGACGTACATCTGGGGTCAGGGGCAGATTGGAGTAGATGAAAAGGTACTGTTCATCGTTTCATTTTGTCACCTAGTTTATGGCTGGAGACTTACTTACTATTAACTGATTTCGATAGGCAATCTCAGACTTCCTGCCCAATCGTCTTTACGGCCACATGGCTGTTCATATACATATGGAGACCTTGAGGTGAGTGAGAGTAAGTGAGAGAGAGAGAGAGAGAGAGAGAGAGAGAGAGAGAAAGATCGAAAGACTTCTTAATTCCAGACGCGTTCCCCTCTTTGCCGACTGTGATCCAACACTCCTTTACGAGTTTATATTGCGACTCGAGCTGCAGGTAGCCAAGCGCGAGAATACTGTAACTAGGTCTATTTCCAGGTTTACAGCCCCGGTGATTACATTTGTCGAAAGGGTGAAGTCGGAAAGGTACCGAAAACTCGAAAAAAATGTAACCACGATGTTGTTTCAGGAAATGTACATCGTCAAGTCGGGATTCGTTGAGGTAGTAAATGAAGACGGGACCAAGGTATGGCAATTTCAAGCTAGCCTTCTGAAGCGGAAACTGGCGCTAAACTGAAATCTTGCAAGGTTAGATCTTCGTCCGTCTCGGCGAGGGCGTCGTTTTCGGGGAGCTGTCGATTCTGAATATTCCCGGGAATCGGAACGGGGATCGGCGGACGGCAAATGTTCGATCTGCTGGTTATACAAATTTATACGCGCTGCGGAAGGAGGATTTATGGGAGGCACTACGCGACTATCCGCAGGCAACACAGTCGTTGTTTGAGAAGGGTACGATATGGTCTCTCTCTTTCTCTGTCTCTCTCTCACTCTCTCGCTCTCTCTCTCTTTCTCTCTCTCGCTTTCTCTTTCTCTCGCTACATTTCCCTCTTCCAGGTCGCCAAATCCTGGCCAAAGACAACCTGCTCGAAGAGACGACCGAGGAGCACGACAACTGGGACCCTGACGCACCAATTGAAGAAAAATTTGAGACGATTCGCCGCGACATGGAGGAGTTCACCAAGCAGCTTGATGAAGCGGAAGTTATGCTCAGGGTTAGATGCATCTCATTTTCAAACTTTTCCGATCCTCAGGCCTCAATGGACCGGGAGAAGCAGCTCGTCACCAAGCTCGAGGAGAGTTTTGTCGAGTTTTTCGAGCTGGTCAACCGTGACGACGAGCACGAGGAAGACAGTGATTCCGATGGATGACGCCATGCAAGTAGTATCGAAATGTACACAACATAGCAGCCAATAAAACTCTTTATTATGTATCCAAAAAAGCATACGATACAACACAAAAAAATACAATCACCGGTTTGCGATTAAATTCGAGGGTCGGGGGGAGGGGAGTGGGGTCCTGGTATGAGTTTTGTGTGCAAATGGGAAAACACGAACGAGAGGTTGGTGCCTTCTCTCGGCGGAAATTAATGCTTTCTAAAGGGCCATGGAAGCGAGGGGTACGGTAGGTCAAGGAAATTCCGATCGGCTCCTATTTGCTGGCGCACACCTTGTCGAGGGCCTTGCACACTTCGGCAAAGATCGAGTCGACGGAGCCCTCGGCCGGGATCTGGAAATATTGAAAATGTAGGGCTTTTTCAGGGGATTAAAAGGACAGGGAAAGCAGAAAAAGGTAGCTGGTTTGTTAGCGGGGTAATGAACCCGGTAACAAACAAGATCCAAAAAATTCATTCATTGCGACATCTTCAAGGCGCTCAAGCGACTCGAGCGTTGCGCTGCGTTGCGGCAAAGTTCATAGACAATCCATAGCCGCAAAGTCCTAGCTATGCCTTGTCACTCCGTTTAAAGTTCAACCCCAACAAAACTACCGACCCGAACAAGTTTGCCCTTCTTCTCGTAGTGGTCGACGACGGGGGCCGTCGACGTGATGAAGGTGTGCAGGCGCTTCTTGATCGTCGCCTCGTTGTCGTCGGCACGGCCACTAAAAAGGACCATGAGAGCGCCAGAGATAAAGAGCGAGAGATGGAGAGAGACATAGAACGAGAGCGAGAGAGAGGGGGAGAGAGAGCGAGAAACAGCAAGCAAGCTCATATACCTGGTCTGGGCGCGGTGGAGCAGCCGCTTCACAAGCGTCTCTTCGCAGACGTCGAAGAAGATGACCAGCTGGGCTTGTTGAATCTAGGAACAGATTTTTTGAAGTTGCAATTTCCACCGTACCTCGCCCTCAAACTGGTCGCCCTGGGCCACCTCGCGGGGATAGCCGTCGATGAGGAATCCCTTGGAGCCGGCGGCCACCTTCTTGAGCATCGCCTCCTTCACCAGGTCGAGCACGACCTCCTGTAGATGGTCAAGATTAATAGTAGCCCCTAGAAGAAAATTACCAGGGGGACCAGCTTGCCGGCCTCCATGATGGCGGTCAGCTCGGCGCCGCGGGACGAGCCGGACTTCACCTCATCTCTGAAGAAGGCTGCATTGAAGGGATTGTGACAGATAGTCCAAAATTTTAGAATTTACCGTTAAAGGAAAAGTGACATCTACCAAAAGCTCATCAAGATTCTCACCTCAACAAGTCCCCAGACGACAGATGCGAGAGTCCGTACTTGGCGACAATCTTGTCGCATTGGGTGCCCTTACCCGAGCCGGGGCCTCCTGCAAAAATCGTGATAAGATGGGTTTAAAGGGGCGTTAAAGGCATGTTTGTGGGTTTTGTTGGCTATCGCTTCTTTGATTTTCTTCCTCTTTCAAAACAGACTTTTTGTGAAGTAGCGTAATGAAGCAGCCAAATTGCAGCGAGGCGCGCAACCCGCGACGCCTTCAAGGAGTACGAGGGATTTTGGGTTCGAGTCCGAGTTCAAGGTATTCGGCAAAAACGGCTTTGGCTGGACACGCAAGAATTGACAACGGTTTTGGTTGGCCCCCGCGAGACGCGACGCTTACGCGCCCGCCTTCATATGGCGACGCAGCGCATTGCGACCCTTTTCGGCAGCCCAATCTACGCGTTGCGTGTTGCGGTGTTGCGCCGCGGTCAAGTCGCAAACCACAACCAAGCATAAATCAGCAAGATGATTTTTGTCGTTCATAAAAAGAACCGTGACACCACACTTCCAGCATTGAAAATTCAAGCGAAATCCCGTACCGACGATGAAGATGATGGGCACCTTGGCGTTCTTCAGCGGCGCCAAGTCGATCTGCTTCCGTTGTACAGCGACTGCCGGGGCCATTGTTGAGCTGAAAAAATTCTGTATTCAAATTTGGAAGAGGCTGGCAACTTCGAATGGGCAGCAAGGTCGAGGAGAAGGCAAACGGTGTGGAAGGTGGGGGGAGAAATGGGCGGGGCGAGCACTGAATTGAGCAGAATCTTTCCGGAAAATGCAAATTAATGCAATAAAATTAAGCAGATGCAAATTAGGCATTTTAAAGTTGCAAAGTTGGTATTCGCCTCATCAGAATTTTTAAGATGTCCCTAATTTAAAAAATCTTTGAATGGATCTAAAATATATTATTTATGGTGATTTTCAAATTTAATTTGCTATGATTAACTTTGTATGAATTAAGCGTATGAAAAAATTAGCGGCAGAAATTTAAAATAAAGTGCTGAGAGTCGGGAAAAACAGCCTTGAAACGTTTAAATGATTTTTAGAGTTGTTTTGAGGTATTTTCTAGACATAAAAGTACGGCCTAAGCCTCTTTGCATACAGAAAATGTACCAAAAAATCAGAGCACAGAGCGGTGTCTAGCAAAAGAACCCGCCCCAACTACGTGATCATTTCCAAAAGAGGCCGCCTATGCAGCAAAACTTGTAAACAAAAGCAGAGAACAGAGTGGGGGGGGGGTTGAGATGGAGAGTGATAAGTTAATTTACTCAAAAAGGCGGATACGATGCGACATTACGCGATAGAAAACCTTTGAAAGATAAAAATTTATTGAATCAGGAACTTAGAACTTTTAGAACAGAAATTCGGAATTTTTTACTGTTATTTCGTGGCCAGTCGGAAATTATTAGTGGCCAAAAAAATAAATTTCTCTCAAAATCCGTCTTCAATGGTGAAAATCGAACGGAAAGCCGATTTTTAAGAATAGGAAGTTGATATCTCAAAAATACAAAGTCATTTCCGCCACAAAGTTTCAGCGCGCTTCTCGCAGACCTGAGGCGAAAAATTCGTGTCTATGGTGTCATTTAAGTAGTTTCTAATATTAACAAAAATTTTGGCTTCAAATCCTGGAAAAACATGTTCTAAAACCAGCACCATGTGTCGGAAGATAAAATATAGCTTTATATGATTGCTATAACGTTTTAAAGGCCAACTTCTCGTTGGAAATGGACACACAAACACACCGAGGTGCATTACAACTCGCTCTGGGGCCGAAGGGCCAGCCGGATCCCACCCCAGCTCATGCTTTTTTGCCTCACACCGGTTCGTCACTTTCTCTCGCTCTCTCTCGCGCTCTCTCTTTCTCTCTCCAACTCTCTCGTTTGGGTCGAGTTCCGGGGGCCGGGGATGAGCCGGTGGGCAGTAGAGAAAAATACACACAACACAACAAATGACGCCCAGGAGAGTGAGGTGCGCAGAGAATAAACTTTTCTGGGTTTTGACGTGGTGTGGGATTTGCGTCAATAAGAACACTCTTGGGTTTGAGTGACCGGGATTGGCATTTGGAGCGTCGTGGAGTGAAGGTGAAAACGGGGCAGAAATGGTTCGTGAATCGTGTTTTGGAGGAAAAATGAAAAATTCTCATGAAAATTACTTTTCAGACCCGAAGTTGGCAGTAAAGGGATTAAAAAACGCTACAGTCAGCCCCTCGCCCCCTAGGTCTAGACAGTTTCTAGCGCTAATGACGCAATACTTTCAGGGATTTTGCCGCGTCCAAACACATTTCAAGACCATTAACGCGTATTTTGGCGTACAGTTGGTGTTAGCTTATGGACGGAATTAGTGTTAAACTAGCTTTAAAAGTTCTTTAAAACGACAAAGTTGTATTTCCAAAGCACGAAGAAAGGTCCAGGGATATCCAATTTCGAAAAATACGTCCTGCGGCTTAGACCGGAAATCCGGATTAAGCGCGAAACTCTTTTTGAATTTGAAATGCGTGAATCTAGGGCCGAATCCAGAAAAAGAAGCGAGAGATCGAAAACTACAAAATCGCAAGTGATTTTCTTGTCATGGGGCCAATCGGGATCGACCAATTTGCGCAGCTGGCGCCCGAAACGCACAAAACAATGGGTATCGGCGCGGAAATTTACACATCGGCTGCCACACAATTTCGTCAGCGCAAAAATTGCATCAGGATGTTGGAACGCGGGGTGGGGCGACATTTAGTGTCAGTTCTAGGCGGAATAGCTTGCATCAATCTCCTAAAAATATATCTTTTCTATCTATTTTAATCTTTTAGCAGGGCTTCCTAAGCCTAAGCTGAAGCCCTACCCGAGCCCAAGCCAAGTCGAAGCCAAGCCTAGTAAGCTAAGCCTAAGGAAAGCACAAACGGATAAAACGTTACAAAAACCAATAAAAACTCGGCCCCCTTTTCTTTAACCGTTTCTGCCACGTTCCCACAGGTTATGAGAGCCGATGTCCAAACGGAAGCTTCTCACCAGGCGGGCAAGATATTGGCTTTTTTGAAGAGTGGGAGGGGGAGAGAAGCCGGATAGCTCTGGCTGGGGGGCACTCGGTTCGATCGACTTGTCAACAATGCACAAACATGGCAACCAGCCTGGATACGTGTCTTTTTATGGGATGCTGTGAGGTAGGAATGGCTCTCGAAAGTTTTACTAGAGTGTTGATAAGGAGCGTTACGGAACCGGTTACGCTATGGAATTAGGAATGACACGGACAATACAGAGAAAACAGACTACGAACCATCTACCGGATTTATTAGGGTTGGATGATCGGAAAAAGCCATTTTGCAACAAAAACTACTGAAAAACCGGTTTAAAAAATTTTGTAAAACAAATAGGTCTCTGGAGGATACCTTCAAAGCAAAAAAAAACAAAATATTCTAACCCAATTTTGAAAACTCTCACTTTTCCGCCCGGAAAAATGAAGGGACGATTGGGAAATGAAAATTCTGAAGCCTTTTTTCATGAATTTTTCCGAATTCTATTTGTTTATGGAAATTAGCTTAGCCTACGCAGTGCGCTAACCTGGAAAGCAAATAAAAGGGGTAAATGGCAATTTCTGAGGATCCGGGGGGCCCTTGGGGCCCACCGCGGCCCCAAGAAATTCAGAAAAGAGGGGATGGGAAAATGAGAGAGACGAGACGACGAAATCGATGCTTAGTCGGTGAAGCCGAGGCGAGAAAGGGTGGATTGGAAAGGTATTAGAAACGTAGTAGCACGTAGTCCATGCTGCTACGTGTTTTAAAAAAAAGCAATCTGACACAAATAGGTTAGCAAATTTTAGTACCCGATTTTTCGGTATTTATTGCTCCAATACCTCCGAAATTTTTTGCTTAGCTTGCATTTTTGTAGTATATCAAAAGCATTTATTCGCTGTTAAAAGCCATATAAATAAATTAATGATAAATAAATGCGTTTAATAAATAAATAAATAACTTAGGATAAATACCGGCAAGCGAGGGGCGGGGATCGTTTTTTTGGAGTGGGCGATTCGGAAGGGGTTGTTCACGCTTGGAAAAAGCTTAGAAAAAAGCTACGTTATGGAGTGCCTTCAAAAACCCATAATATGTGGTTTTTGAAGGCAATCACATTTGCAGAAAATTCCATATGAAAAGAAAAAAAAGGTGGAGGAGCCTAAGTCTAGCACAAAACGTCAATCAAAAATGACAAGTACATGAAGGAGCGGATGGGGAAATGCAATGATTCTCAATTACCACGATTTTCTAAGCTTTTCTAAGCTTCTAATAAATTTTCTGCCGTATTTTCGGGAGTCTAAAACTGCGATTAAGGTAGATCAGAGTAATATAATAGATTTAAAGGGTAAAAAAAATTTTTTTTTGGTTTTAGTAGATAATTTCTGCCGTAACCTTCGGCGCCCTTCCACACGGAGTCACTTGGTATTTGCCCCCGTTGGTACGATAGAGATCCGCCTTGCAGAATCCACAAGTCCTACGGCAGATTCTGAAGGCGAGTGTGGCGGAACGAGCCGTCGCACGACCAGCTCGACTGGCCCCAGACGTCGGCCTGGACAATGGAAAGGATTACGATAGTAAAATCCCGGAAAAAGTTGATCTAAAAGCACCGTAAAGCTTCGGAATCCACCCATGAATCGACTAGGCTAGCTAACAAGGAGTGCCTTTTGGGTGTCATCGGCAAATCCCTTCGAGACCTAGCTCATTCGATAGAGAATTCGATTCTGAACAAAACCCCGTTGTTCTTTTTTGCAGAATGGCTATCCCCGATTTTATAAAATTTTAAAACTGCACCCAAAAGTTTCCTTTTTGGCTCGAAAGGCACTCATGGTAAGAGACGGTCACTAGTATTTTAATTTTATAAAATCAGGGATAGTCATTCTGCAAAAAAGAACAACGGGGTTTTGTTCAGAATCGAATTCCCTATCGAATGAGCTAGGTCTCGAAGGGATTTGCCGATGACACCCAAAAGGCACTCCTTGTAAGCTAGGCTCAAAAATGACATGATTAGGCGGGTTTTCTAGCTCCCAGTTTCGTTGGAGCAAATTACGTGCTACTACGAGTCTTTTGGTGCGTAGTGTAGCTGTCGATACCCAGCTACCGCAATGGAAATATTGCCCGCTTCCCAGTCCTTTAAAAGCAATGCCCCCAGATATACCGTAACTACCAATCCCTAGATCATACCTTGTTCAAGAAGCGCATGCAGAAGTCGACGCTGTGTCTGTCGTAGCACTGCTGCGAGGATTGGTACTGGAAATTGCAGTTATTTGGAGCAGCAGCTCATTCTCCTACCTTGTCGAAGAATTTCTCATATCGGGTATCAGCCCCCTCGAGTCCGCAAGTGTTGCAGCACTGGATCAGCGAGAAATCGGCGTCGTACTCGCATCTGAAAATTTTGGGATGTAGCGGAAATTTGGTGAATCAGCAGCGAATTAAACGTTTTTCAGACTGCAGAGATCCTTTAAGAAAATGCCGGAAAGGTAAGCTAGCAGAGACCATTATAGAGATTCATTTTCTCTACCCGATTTCGCGCGCATTGTGTTTGATTCACTAGGTATCAGGTGCAAAACGCAGGAGGGTTGATTTAGGAAGATCCCAGAGCAAGCGGGCTAACAGAGACGCTTAGGGAGCCATTTGTCTACGCTTCTGGCGGTGAGGTATCGATACCAAACCATCATCCAAAAAACGTAGCAGAAATTAGTGAAGAAACGCAGCCAAACTTACCCACAGGACCAGGAAAACCAGGACGTGAGGTAAGTTAGCAGACAACATTATGGAAAAAAAGGCCCAAAAAGAGGTAAAAATGAAGTCGAGGAGCAAAAATGGGGGCGTTTTGGCGAGGATACCTTATGTATACTATGATATATTATAATTCGGTGTTTGTCGTGATTTTAGAGACTTTGCAGCGCAAAAAAATAATGCTAGGCCCCGTTTAAAAAAAACCCGATCGGATCGGTAGAATTTTAATTTCGAGTCCTTTAGGCCAAAAATTTGCGTCTATTAATGCATAAGAATCCACAATACCTCTGCTGAAACCTGGCCGGATTGTGGCTATACAGTCTCCGGCACGCAATCGACGATATCGTATCAGCACAGCACGGCGGCGTAGGTGTGGTCACATTGATGAGGGTGGTGATTTTGATGCGACCGTATCTGTAGTACCTTTCCTCAGGGGTGAAATACCGATGCAAATTGATATTCCCCGTGCCCGAATTACCACCCGGAATCGTGCTTCGAGACATGCCTGGTTTTGCTCTCGGCATCGCGCATGGCTGCAACGAGTTCGGGGTGGGCTGGGGGCAGGACTTGGGAGAGTTGAGCCTCATTCCAAGCCTCCATGGGGACATCATTGAAGGGGAGGAAGGCGGAGGTAGCGGAGGCTAAAAAATGTTTTAGAGAATTTAAAAAGGTTTAGATACATGGGTTTTTTTTACTTTGTTAAGGCTTAGGCTTCGGCGCCCCTACATATTCATTTTGGCGTTTTTTCAGGTCGTCGTTTAACACTTTTTGTTTATATTTTATTATTTGAAAAAGCTGAAGGTCAAAAACCATTAATTAATTTTTTTTGTATAGCTTTTGCTTAGTTTTCTTTGAATTTATATGAATGATTTAACGCAAAATTTTTTCTTGAGGCAAGCCAGCGGAGAAAATTTAGGAAAATAAATCCTATTAAAAGCGTATTTTATATGTCTAAATCTTTTTTGAGCATATTTTATTCTAAAACGGTAATTCTGTAATTCTTTGTTCTAAAGGCATGTAAAAAATAGAAAAAAAAAAAAATCCCGAAACAAAAGTCCAAACAATTGTATAGTTTTTTAAAGAAACGGCAAAATGCATATTTGATGATTTTAAGCAATTAAAATATAGCAAAATATAAAAATAAAAATTTAATAAAATGTAAAACCACCAAAAAATTCACCTAAAACCAGAAAAGCGGCAGCAGCCGTGCCGAGCATGTTGGCCGGGGAGTGGTTGTAGAAGGCTTTTGCGAGGGGGTGATGGCACAGAATAGGGACCGTCCCATGTCCACCATCACCCTTTTGTAGCCATTTTGTCAGGGCGGGCACCTGTGGGACCCCCGGGCCGGTCCCAACCAACGGCACGGGGCCACTGGCCACAGTACTCTGTCTCTGTCTCTCTCACTCTCTCTCACTCTCGCTCCCTCTCTTCACTCTCTCCCTCGTGCACCCCTCGCTGGGGGGGGTTGACTAACACGACTTTTTTTTGCAGCGGATCGTCCAGCAAACCGTGGTATCGGAGGAATTCCAATCGGGATTAGCGATTGTGCCTTGCAACATTGAGAAACGGGAATCGGGCAATTCAAGGGCTGTGATAGAACGCCACGTGACTTTCTGCAAGTCAGCTTCAATTTTTTTTTGTTATTCAGTTATGGCAGTATTATCAACAGGCGATAAGGTTTTAGCCATTCTCGTGTTTTCTTCTAGAAAAGATTGCATGAATTTCATTCGATTCTGAAACTGATTTCGCCATATCCACCTGAGGTTCCCATATAATATGATTTTTAGCTGCCCTATGCTTCCCTCCTTACTCGTTTTAAGCAATTCAGATTTTGGACTACCAAAATCTACATTTTAAGCGGGTTCGATCAGCCACTCAACTTCCAGAAAACTTAAAAAAATTGTTTTAACAAGTGTCGTAATCGGAGCACTCATTTACTTTGCTCAGTTAACCGGGTAAGATCCGACACCCAACGATTCATTCTAGGGTCTACTAGGGCACTCCCCTTCTAGGGTGCGGTCATCCCGTTCAACAACAAGTTCTGTATGTCTAACTGTCGCCGGATAGATAAACAAACAATGATGGGATCGGGCGGGGCACACGGTTCAACGCCGTCACGCGATACACGGCCCAGATGACGTCTCCGTTTTTTCGGGGATCAAATCAGCCGGTGACACTGATCAAACGGACCCAGGGACATGGGTCTCAAAGAAGCGTTCGATCCAGCCGGAATCTGATGGAATGTCGGGATAGTTTGGCATGGGAGAAGCGGCTGTTCCAGATATCTCAGGATTCTAAAAAACACTAGAGTTACTTACAGTAACCTGAGAAAATCGCGTCCAACGGTCATGCTCTTTTTCAGCCCCCTGAAGCTCGTCTTGTTTTGAGTTGCTAGGTTTTTCAACGATCGCTCCAAGTTGCAAGAGGCCCCGTGCCTAAATTGGGTTATTAGCACCAGTTTTCGGCCGGCCGGGCCGTTTTGGAGAATTCCAGGGTCATTTCCGGCCCGAAATGAGCGGTGTTGTAGACGATCATTGAGCCCCGAAATTTGGAGATTAGCTGTGCAAAATAGAGATTTAGTTTTTGTTGTATGGTGCTTGGAGAACTTTCTCTCTCTCCCTCTCTCTCTCTCTCTCTCTCTCTCTCTCTATCTCTCTGTTTCTGTGTCTCTTTTCGCTGATTCCCTCCTTTGCTCTCAACAAGGGAGTCAGAAATATATATAAAGAGAGAGAAGAGAGAGAGAGAGAGACGGAGTGGGAGAGAGTGGGAGAGAGGAGATAGAGAGCAACAGAGAGTGAGGGAGCGAGAGAAGGAGCGAAAGAGCGACAGAGAAAGCGCAATGTGGTTGCAAGCAATAAGGTCAGCGAGAGAGAGAGAGAGAGAGAGAGAGAGAACAGAGAGAACAACAAAAAACATTGTATCCTTATTCTCGCCTCCAGCTTCTCAAATTTCGCCTTTTTTGTTGCGAAGCCTTGGCCCGATTCCAAGCGGCTTCTCCCCCTGTATTGTATTATGCGCGTAGTGGACATAAAGACAGGCGCTCTGTCTGTCGATGTCTATGTCGACGTGTCGTAACGGCAAACAAATGGCCAAATACAGAGAGAGAGGGACCCGTAAAAGGTGTGCTCTTGTAGGGGCAGTCAGTCAGTGGATGACACCCACTCCAGCCACTCCACTGCCCCCCGCCCCGCCACTTACAAACAGACACCACTTATGCACATCACGGGGTTCACGTCAGAACGGGCATAACATAGAGAAGAATTCGGACGTGGGAACGGAAATTTTTGTTGGGCTTGATCGCCAATCCTTAAATAGAGATATATATAAATGCCTCAATGACAAGAAAAGTAGGGTTCAGGGATCAACAAGCTCATTTTGTCTTACTGTGTCAGATAGTTCTACAAACCGGAAAAACTCGCAAATAATAAGATTCCAAAACCGGACGTCGCACACACCAAAATCGCACAAAGATCGAAAGAGCCAGGGCTCCCGCTGCGGCCACTGGTAATTTGCCAGAAATATAAGGCCCCTCCCAACAGGGCTTATATTTGCCATTCTTTGCAAAACCCAGAATGTCTCAAAATTCGCGAGAAACGATGGCTTCAATGTCGCCTTGATATTTTGATTTTGGATAGGGCCAGGTTGTGTCGCAAAAACAACACTCCTCGAAGCGTTCCTTGAGGTGATCTGTCGATACCTTGTCTCCGGGAGTGGCCGATTTCGAAACTACCTGGCGGCTTTAAGTAGGGATAAATGCGCGCTCAAGTTTGGAAACCCTTATTCTTGTCATTTTTAAGAATACCCCTCCATGTCTTCTAGCATCAGTTGGAATCCCGGAATAGCAAAATTTTGTATATTCATGTCGTCACCTTCTGGCTGCAAAAAACAATCCTGAAGACAAAAGCAAATATGGTTTGTTATTAGGTGTATTTTGGGTTTTGTACGATGCTTTTACGTTTTTAAGCGACCGACAACAATTTATTATGCACATAAGCTGGCTAGGTTTTTTTCGGGTTTTCCCAATATGTTAAGATTTGTGAATGGAGCACATTGGGGGCGTCACGAAAATAGTTTTTTTGAATTTTTGAGATTTGTCAGGGATTCTTAGGAGCTGACTATAGCCGCGGACCTATGGATGGAATTGGTGGTGAAATGGAGTTTTGTCTTTTAGTCGTAGACCGGTATCGTTCGTTGCGGGGCGATGGAATTCTGGCTGATCGGGTTGATGTTGAGAGTTTAACCAAATCGGATGAACTTCTGCCCGGCCCGCTTCTCGACGCCACCGTCAAGGTTGTCGAGCTCTTCGTGGGTTGAGTGATCCTGGAAAGAGGGTCATAGGTTCTGGGATCAATCGAGACGTATTTGGCTTTTTTAAAGAACCCGCGAAGCGCTAAAATTGACCCCTGCTTTCAATTGGGTATCGACAGTTACGCGACGTTCAAAACGTATGATTTTTGGTGCACCGTAGCTATATAAAGAAACTAGGCAAAAAATCGACCCTTCTGTCTACTGGGTGTCGACAGCTACGAGTAGCTCCAAAACACGTCGTTAGATAACTTAGGTCGCAGCGTATCGTCTCGCACTGTAGCGTTTCAAGGTATATTTCGTTGGGCTCGCAACGCGAAATTCGACCCCTCCTTGAAACTAGGTCTCGAGAGTTACGTGTACACAACGTTGCAAGAGGTTGCAGCGTATTGTAGCGTAGCGTACGTGCGTAGCTACTTAAAGTTGCTAGAAAGCTGCAGAATCCACCCCTCCTTGGAAGCTACGATGGCGACTTGAAAACACATCGCAACAAGCAATGAGTCATGGGATTGACACTCGATTATTCGTGCTATCGTATTGAATTTTTCTAAAAAGATGTCAAAAGCTCGCGTAATTCTCGATTTAACACCCACCACAAAACCTGAAACCAGCCCTTTTCTGGGCAGCATAAAACACTGCCCGATTCGCACCCTCGACCAAAACGCCCACACCAGCTGCAATGAATAATTTCGAGGTCGCGGGACCTGATTCTGGGCTGCCCTTCCCACCGGAATGTCGCGTAGCCTCGCCCCGATAAGCCCTGTCCTTCGGGTACTTTTGGCTATTTGCATGGGCCAAAAAGTTGCGGGCAGCGCTTGGGAGCACCGCCAGTCTGGAATTATTTGGCGGTGACGAGTGGTTGTTTGGAATTTGCACGGCCTTCAACGCGAATTGGGTACGGACATGGGGGTGGAGGCGGCTATTAAAGGGGCTTTAAATGGACCGACAATTGCTGGAAAGTCAGATATTTGTCTAAGTCAGATATAGTCGAGACCTAGTCGAAGGGAGGGGTAGATTCTAAAGCGTTTTGGCATTCTGAATCGCGGAAGTTTGGAAGTAATTCAAGTTACGTTTTATTTCTAACGATCTAAATCTTCCAACCAACTACCTCGGTTTTTAAGTCTCAACTCCTTCCCTTGGCCTATCCCCGAAGGCTGTGATATCACGACGATTCCAAAGGGCACCTATGTATGCGCTATTCAGGCCCACGAAATTTGATTTTCCCCTTTGGGTCCTGGCGGGTGGAGGAGATGTGAGAGAGAGAGAGAAAGAGAGAGAGAGAGAGAGAGGTAGAGAGAGAGAGAGAGCGAGAGTCAGAGAGAACGAAGCGTAACGCGCTGACATTCGATTGTTCACGCCCGGGATGGGGTTTTTTGTTTTGCTCACTCCTCGGCTAGGTCTGGACTTTGGCTCACTACGGGTTATGTAAATTCAAAACTGGGTAACCTCTAAAAAGGAACTTGTACTCGTGAGAGTCCCGCTCAAGTTAAAAACATAGAGACAGACCGCTAAGACCAGATTTTTGGCCGAAACGCAAACTATTTTTGCGGCTTTTTAGCCTTCAGTCTCAAGAAGCTCAGAAAATTAAGTGAAATTTATGCTCCGGTGGGTTCAAATTAACGCTGCGGAAGCCATACGCTTCAAAAAATCTAAATTGAAGATCTAAAGTCCTACGTTACCTACTCTAAAGCCCTACTCAACGTGTAAGTCGTGCGCCACTAGGTTGCTCTCTCTATCTCTCTCTCTCTCTATCTATCTCTCACGTTCTCTCTCTCTCACACGCTCTCTCTTCTCAATTTCCAATTCCCGAACCATAGTACGCTGCCACAATTTAGCATTGTCTCCCAAGCGTAGATAGGCGTTTTTAGGAAACCCGATCCGACCCGGTCAAGCGCTGCGAGGGCGGGCGACCCTCGTGCTTCCGCGTAAAATCGTCATTTTATTTGTGAAACGGGCGCAAGATTGAGGGTCGAGTTTCAGAGATGGTAGAGGAGAGTTGGCTACCACCTACACAACCTTAAGGGAAAGGTTGGCATCTAGGATTCGATGAAAATGTGCGTACACGACTTGAGACTAGAAAGACCGCATGCCGTGACGCGCATACTATGCGTCGCGGAGAATTGAATTTCGAATAATACTTGTAAAGGGCGTCATCCAATCTTGCCTTTTCATATTTTCAGGACACTCAAGGTTGCTCAGGGAAGACTAGAGTTCCGTCGAGCCTTGAACGCAGCGTTCCAATCCACAAGCTCCTTCCAAAATCTCATAACTTGAACTCCATCCCGTCATCATCTATTTACCTTTCAAAAATTGGCCCCGGTCTTTGAATCCTGAGATGAAACCTTTTTCCGGCTTCCTTCCAGTATTTTAATTGGTCGCGTCGAGCCGTGGGGTCCAATTCTAGCGACCACATCGAAAATTATACACATGGCGAAAAAGCGAAATTGCACTTCTGGGGCTTAAACTGAGGAAAGATTCAAACCATTCATTGAAAAGCTAAGTATAGTAATAAGCATAAGTGGCATAATTTTGAAACTCCGAAGTTAAAGTTTAATTGGAATTTTTCGGCACCTTGGTCCAAACTTCGGCATTTCTCGACCTAATAGACTCTTTACTAGCGTTTTAGGATAGGATCTCTGAACCCTAGAGTTCATCACAGCTTCGTAATCTTGCGCTTCATTCCTTTGGTGCCATTAAGTAATTATAGCCGAACGCTGCGTTCAATTTCTCTAGCCTGAAAATCCAATCAACTGACTCTCCGACTACAGTAATCAACTTTCGTAGGTCGTCGAAACGTTGACGAGAAAAATAATTGGATTTTGAGTTGGAAAACAGGTCTTGCCTTGGGTTGGTGAAATGGCAGACGGGTCACAGTGTTTTGAATGACTATGCTGATAATAATGACGATGGCATTTCGGAATTTTTAGATAGCGGATCGACGCTTGCAACTTTCTAGGATAGCCAGAAAAAACCAAGGATGAGCTATTGTTGCTTTAAAGGTACTGGAAGGCAAGAGTGAAAGAGCAAGCGAGAGAGCGGCAGCGACAGAAAGAGCGAAAGATAGAGACAAAGAGAGGGCGCGAGGGAGGAGACTGAGAAAGTAAGGGGGAGAGGGATAGCGAGAGATAGAGAGAGAGAGAGAAGAGAGTAGAGAGTGGACAGAGAGCGAGAGAGATGGTAGTATAGAACAAATTAATTTTGGATACCTTTTGATGCCGTTGAATCCACAAATAAATAAAAAAACAGGCAATTTTCTGCACCTTTCAACGCTTCTTTGTCTTAGTGCTCTTTCCAAGACTCTAAAGACAACGCATCAAAAATTCCCAATCCCATCCTTGTGGTTTCGATATGCCAAATATCGCTAGTGCCTTCCACCCCCTCCAGATCATTTTTCTCTAGTTGAAATTGAAGGAGGCGGAATAAGGGCAGCCACCACCAGGTCCTCCAGGGACTCATTGCGGCTTCTCACGTGAGATGGGTGCATTTTAGAACCAAGCCGGCCAAGGGCTTCCTCAAAGGGCCTTTTTTGCTCAAAATGGCGCTCCTTGCCTCTCCATCAAGCCACTTTACGCGCTGCTGGCAGTGGAAACGAGGAATTTGAGCCCGACGAAGAGGGCGAGGGAAATTTTTGGTATTTGGATGAGGATCGAGATGAGAGGGGAATTGAAGGGCTGAACCCGGAAAAGAAAGAAACGCCGGAAAGTGCAGAAAATTATGGAGGCGTTTGATGACGTAGAGGGGGATTGATTGTCTGGGTGAGCGTCGGAATTAGGTAGCTATGAAGTCCGCCTGTGGATACCTGACTACGTTACGCTACGATGTACGATAATATGAATGAGAATTTAGAGAGGCGAGGCGCTTTGCTGGATAGCTACGAAATGCACCTCGCGACGCTACAGTTCGCAGCACTACGAAACTTTACGGAAAAGGTCTCGGGTTTATGAGGGCAGTATCGTTACGTCGTGCACCTATGTACGCTACGTTACGCTACGATACGGCAAGAACCAGGATACGTAGTACACCAGTACACCTAATTACGGCCCAGTACGCTGCCATACTATAGCGCAAGGTAGCGGAAGGTACTCTAGCTTCAAAGTCTCGAAGCACACGAAGTGCACCGCTGAACGCTACGTTACGATAAAATCAAATGAAGTTTTCTGGGTCAACGGGTTTGTTGTATCATGGCTACGAAGTACACCTATGTACGCGATAGTACGCCGATACTGATGCACACAAATTTTTGCCCTGATTTCATAGCGTAACCAATTTTTCCTGTCTTTCCATTGGTTAATTCCTGTCACGAAAACCCCAAAAATGCTCGAAAGACTCACCCAAGTGTTTGCCCCGCTCCTCCCGAACCGGATGAACTTCTGGCCGGCCCTGCCGAAGCGGATGAATTTCGGGCTGGGCGCCCTCATTTCCCGGATGAACTCCTCGGCCTCGTCACTGAAAAAGGGGGTTGATTAAGGTGCAACCATTCAGCATGTCGGATTTTCGTTCTCCATTCTTAAATGTTCGTATTTTGCTCCTGGGTACCGAAAACCGCTGTAGTTATCGACGGAAGATGTGGTTTCGTTTATGGTATATAGTTTCGGAAAACCGTGATTTTGTAGTCCGTACTATGTATTCTCCAACCACTGATATGTGTAAGGATATTAATAGCATAAAATTTTCAGTTTGACCACCCCCGCTTCGGCGGCCTTTGGATTCTATGAATAACAGATAGCCGGGTTTAGGGTTGACTAAGAAAACTAGAATAAGCACTGGAAATTTTTGATGCGACTATTCACCTTTCATAACCTTGTAATATTTAAATTTCCTCACGATTATCTCTTTTAGCGCCTTAAAATACACTGTGTTTGGGCGATGGTTGGTTTCTAATGGCTACGACGCTCTAGTCTTTCGCATTCTAAATTACACGATGCACACTTTATCAAAACAAAATGCTGAATTTTCTATTTTCCCCGACCTTACGGGCATTAGCATCCGAGAACAGCCGTTTTTATAGCCCAAGCGGCGTTCTCCGGAACACCACGCCATCCGGGAAACAACCCGGAAACACCCCAACGCTTCAGCCGGCCGATTTGGCCAATTTGTCGCCAGTTTCTCGGCGCCAGCCGTCCGACCAATGTCGCGCCTAATTTTACAATTTTTTGTGGCGAGGTAGGAAAAAGTGTGTCGGGGCGGGGCTCGCGGAAAGTTCATTACCGGAATGTGGTGAAGTGATCAATGTGGTTGGGTTTTGACGGAGAATTACCATAAAATGAAAATTGCGAAAAGTGAATTATGCTTCGTACTGCAAACATCAAAAAAGTAGAGCACATCATCGGAATTCCAGCCATAAAACCGACAGCCAAAACCCCGATACAAAAAAACCCGACACCAAAACCCCGACAGCCAAAGCCGGCCGCTGAAAATGCCGACAAGCAATCCCGACAATTTCTGGAAGCTGGTTTGAAAACAATAATTCCGTATAAACAGCGATTTGTCGTGTCGGGCATTGGCTATCGGCATTTTTTTCTGCCGGTATTATGGCTGTCGGCATTCTGAGCTGTCGGCATCTTTTGCTGTCCAGATTATGGCTGTCGGCATTCTAGTCTGCCGCGATTTTGACTGTCGGCATTGTGGTTTTTCAAATACGAGCGAATACCAGACATAAATTGGAATATGCATAAAGCGAGTGTTACACAAGTGAGTAAAATTTACACAAACAACTTTTAAAAGTTGCGATAAATAAAATTTTTTAGTTTAATAGTATAAATTATGTATATAAAATCAATGCCGTGACGGTTTTCAATCCCTTGAAAATTGCAGAAACCAACCCGAAAGCAACCCAAAATTCAATAAAACGATCGCACATTTTTTATCTAATTTTTACTATTTCCAGCCCCTCGCAACCCCTCAAAAATTAGCATCCTCTAATCCGAAACAAAGGAAATCTTGTGGACGTTCCGAAACGCAACGGGGGGTGTCCATTAGTCATTCGCGTAGTCGCATTTGTCCCCCCGGCAAAATGGGATCGTGGACCGGCCAGGGCAGGGAATGGGAAATGCCAAGGAATGTCAAAAAGTCAAAAGTGGACTGGGTCTAAAAAAGATGCTAAAAAGTACTAAAAACTTAGAGTTTTTGACAGGTTGTCAGGAGACGGGTAAATGAAAAACGTCAGCGCCTAGTGGTAGGCAAAAAGAACATGTGAAAGCTATGAATATTTGGGTTCGGCACTTCCGGATGTGGAACGTAGTCTCGAATCAGTCGTAGTTTAAGAATTAACGGAACTTAGAAGGTAAAATTTCATCGATCGATTGTTTTTTGGGAATTAAAGGCTGGAAAAGTCATTATATGGATTTTTACTATCGTTTATTTTTGGATTTTTTCGGTGCCGCGAAAGACAGGCTACGCGACCGAACACCCGCTCTTGAACCGTAGAGAACCTAGGCCTTCAATACCCTGAAAATTTACCGTAAGTTAATACCTCACGCGCATCAATTGCTCTTAAAAAGCATTCCTGGAGCTTCTTGCCCCCTTTAATCGAACCCTGCCATTATCGTACTATTTCTCGAGCCCATTTTCAGGGCAATTTCGACTTTTGCAAGGGGTTTCGGTGCCTTCCAGCTGAGGCCAAAGCTCGCTAATTACATTCATTTTGGCCCCGACCGACCGAGCTGGGGGCCCATCTACGGAGAGTTCAACCGGGAACTTTCGGTCCCTCACTGCCCAGGAAATTGTTTCCGCCGATAGCCAATGGATCAAAACGGGTTGTGTTTTAGGGATCGAATGAGTGCAGAAGACTATTAAAAAAGAACACCGACAAAGCAGACCAAGAAAGGGATCAGGTAAGGTATAGGAAAGTCGATAGATACTAGAAAAATTGCTAAAAAACTGCATCAATTTCTAGAACATGGGAGCCTTGTTTGGTAGAGCCTTTTGGAGTATATAATCATTGTTAGACTACTTCTGTTAAGCCGGTAGGGCACCTTGAAAATGATGCTAAATTTTCAAAAGCTCACAATGATTGTGCCACGACGCTGCAACCCAACAGTGCGACGATCAAGGCCACGAGCAGAATTCGGATTTGCAGCATTTTTAGGGGTAGGGGTGGGGAATAAATTTAGAAAAAATTTATTAGGGAGGGGACGGTCGCCGGGGGTGGACGGACACGGGGATCCCGATACTTGTGAAGCGGCCAGGGGCAGTTGGGGCTTAAGCCCTCCAGGGGCCAACGGGCCCACCAGGCTCCACCCACAAGCCGGGAGACCCGCCTCCCCGTGGCTTGGAATAGCCGCCTAGTGGAAACGGGCGGAATATGGGAATATGTTGTGGAAAGTGATGTCAACTTTGGGAGAAGATGAAAAAGCTTAAGTGGGCGGGAGTTTGCATATTGACGCGCCAGTTGCGTGCTTTTGGCCCTAGGAAAACACTAGGATAAACAGTTTTGAGCGTACGCTTCATTGACGATAGACCAAACTGGCTGGGGAATACATCAAAACGAGAAAATTGCCAGTATGGGTCGTTGGATACGGATCGAAACGTTGAGGTCCATTCTCTTGGCCATCCACGGGTCCCAGTCGACTTTTTGAGGGATCGGAGAGACCTATCTATGGATTTCTTTGGTGTCGTCGATTTCCTGTGGGTTTAGCAATGGACACAACGAGCAATGCAGCCCGCGATATTGCAATGATTGCAATCTGCAGCTTTTTGCAGAGGTAACGCGTCGCGTGTCGCGGGCAAGAGGAAGTCCGAAAACTATGGGCGATACCTTAAGCGTCCCTTTAAAGCAGCGCAAAACGCTCAAAGAGCGCCTAGAAACGCGCTGTATGATGTAAACATTAGATAACTTTACACGCCGGTGACAGGACGCTATGCAGCGCACCCGTACGCCTCCAGGAGTGAGCCCTGCTGATAAGGGAAGCCATTTTCTTCAATACTTGAGTGCCGTGCCGTAGCCGCGCGCGGGCCTTCGCTGGCTCCACAGGGTCCGACAGCCGCGGTACGCAACGCGTGCTGAATACTAATGCGTCGAATAGAGCGTAACTCATTGCGCGATATGAAAGCGGAACGGTCGCGTTGCGTGTAGCGCGCTGTAAATCCATAAGAAACCATAGCGTGGAAACTTCACCGAAATTCAAAATTGTTTACTGCTGCGTCCAAGTTGGCGTCGACAATCTAAGTAATTCTCTTTACCTACCTTACCTACCTTCACAGTTCGTTTAAGGCAAGATACCGTGCTCGATTTGGCAGCCTAACACCTAGTTTCGCAAATGTACGTCTCCGGTTTTTACGGAAACAGAATTACCACCTGTCCACCCACACCTTAAAACCATCAAAATGTCTATTTTATGTCGCACAGCTAATAATTAATGAAAATAAAACGCTATATCCGTCATAGCTTGCCCTCTCGCCTGCGCATTCTATTGGAAAATTGCAGCTGCTACCTTCTTGTTTCCCCACATCCGGCTGAATTCCTTTCTGGCGTCTGTCTTTTGCTAATTATAAGGTCTACTACGCATTGATGTACGAGCGGAGTGTGTCGTAGTGGTTGGTCGGACACGTTTCTAGTTAGTTCCCTACGGTGTTTGATCCCTAAAATAGCAGATTCTTTAAGATCCGGTAGAGGCATAACTATCAGGCTGTCCGGAAAGTCCTTGCGGTTTTTCCTTTCGGGCATTTTTTTGAAAGCCCTGTTGATCTAGGAGCTAGACGTAATCTACGATTTGGAAGTACTTTTGATGCTCTACACAGTGGTAAAGCTGATCTTGTCTAAAAACAATTTTATGATTTTTAACAGGGTTTGAAAGTTGGGACCAAAATCAACCGATTTTTTGTCTTTGTTAAAAACTCCCCCCAAAGAGCGGTTGGAAAACTTTTTGAAACTAGCAATCGGCTCAGCTCATCAAGCGCTACAAAACGTATCGTAAAAGTTTTGTTTGAAAAATTACTCTGGGGAGATACAACTTGTCAAAATTTGATCAGGTGATGGGGGTTTTTGGTCGACTAAAGAGGCACGTCACTCGAATAAATCATCAAACGATCTTAGAAGCGTCTAAATAGCTTTAATATAACCTGAAACTGAAACTAATACTCTTTTCAGCTCTACCGGAGTGGACACAGCTATATATTAGTACATTCGAGAAAGTCAGCATCTCGAGGTCAAAGAAATTTTGACAAGTTGTTTTTTCAAACAAAACTTTTACGATACGTTTTGTAGCGCTTGATGAGCTGAGCCGATTGCTAGTTTCAAAAAGTTTTCCAACCGCTCTTTGGGGGGAGTTTTTAACAAAGACAAAAAAATCGGTTGATTTTGGTCCCAACTTTCAAACCCTGTTAAAAATCATAAAATTGTTTTTAGACAAGATCAGCTTTACCACTGTGTAGAGCATCAAAAGTACTTCCAAATCGTAGATTACGTCTAGCTCCTAGATCAACAGGGCTTTCAAAAAAATGCCCGAAAGGAAAAACCGCAAGGACTTTCCGGACAGCCTGATATAAACTGCATACGTAATGCGACACGCGAAGCCATACGCAACGAACCAATACCAACGCTACGCAGCATCTAGAGTAATTAGCAACGCGATACGCAACGCAATAAACTATGCGATGCGTGATACGTGGCGGGCCGCGGACGTGTACGTTTTTTGCGGCGCGTCCACATTCACATCAAATCCATGGCTGCCCCCACATGAAAATTGAATGAAAGATACGTAAAACGTACTCACCCGGACTCTTGGTCTTCGTGTTGAGATTCCTCTCGTTTTCTTTCCTTCCGGAGTGACGATACACGTCTAATTTTCCGATTCGGTAGCCTCAAAAGTCCACGTTGACGTCGCAGAAGTTGCATTTGAAAGCTAAATAAGGTTAGAAAGTAAGTCGAAATAAGAAACCCGAAATAAGTCGAATTCCTTAATTTCACGGCATTTTGAGACCGCTATTTATAATTTCGATTCCAGCTGTTCTTATTAAGTTATTATTAGTTCTTAACTTAATACTTTTGTACCAGTACCTACAGTAATTCATTTTCCAAATTTTCTAGCGTATCAAAGGGAACCCGAAACCTTATAATCGACCCCGCTGACGGCGGGGTGTTGACAGCTACGCGATAGTCCAAAGTACGCCTGGATTTTTGACTGTCTTGTGACAAAATTGGGTCTATAGCGTTAAATAGCATTAATTTCTATCCCAAATTAGCAGCATCATCTGCGAGAAAAACATCTGTCGAGAACCAGGTATGGTCAGAGGTCGATTCTCCCGTTTCGTTGGCCTTTAGGACCCCTATAATACGCTTTGGGTCCCGAACTACGCAGCACCAATTAAAAAAGTTCCTCCTGGGCTTAATTCTATTTTGTCGGCCTTGCTGAAAGAGTTTCTTAAAGCGGCCCGTGCTCCTCTGACGACTACTAATTCTGGAATGGCCTGCCACCGCCTAATTAACCCGCGCCCCAAGGAGAAACACCTATTTTTCTTACAAGGAGTGCTTTTTTTGAGTCATCCGCAAAACCTTACGAGACCTAGCTCATTCGATAGAGAATTCAATTCTGAACAAAACCCCGTTGTTCTTGTTTGCAGAATGGCTATCCCTGATTTTATAAAATTAAAATACTAGTGACCGTCTCTTACCATGAGTGCCTTTCGAGCCAAAAGAGAGGCTTTTGGGTGCAGTTTCAAAATTTTATAAAATCAGGTGTAGCCATTCTGCAAAAAAGAACAACGGGGTTTTGTTCAGAATCGAATTCTCTATCGAATGAGCTAGGTCTCGTAAGGTTTTGCCGATGACCCAAAAAAAGCACTCCTTGTTAGAATGCAGGGGTATTTAGTAAGTATGATAAAAACATAAAGGGCGGAGTTGTAAAAACTGATGCATTAAGTGGCTAAACGCACGAGAAAGAAGTTCTTTTGAAAGAAAGAAGTGAAATTCTTTCTTTCAAAGAACCTATTTCGAGTTTTTTAAACCCAAATTCCTAAGGTTATCTGCTAGCTTGTTTATTTAAGCCTGCTTTTTTGTGTGATAAAACCAGTTGCCAAATTCTGCATGTTTTCTGGTAAGCTTTGAAATTTTTCAATTTTGAAACCTAAAGTTCGGCGAATAATAAAGTATGCAAAATAAAAACTGCAACGTTTAAGTTTTTTGGGATTATAAATAAGTTATAATATATTTAAGCTATTAATAACGTGTACTACATATGTGCATTTTAGCACCGAATCTCTTTTCCTATCTCCGGGCCGGAGATCATTTTCGGGCGGGGCAAAAACGCGAGCGGGAGGTCCTGCGCTGGCCAAATTTCCCTAATGAGACGAACATCAGCAGAGAGCTTGTCCTTCTGGGACGTTCTGCTAATAGTAAGATGGACGCCTCCTTATGTAATTTCTATTAGCACCAGGTAGAACGTTCCAAAAAGCGAAAGTGGAGAACCAGATAAAGTTAGCTCCAATAGCCAAGCAGAGATTGGCTGATTTTACAAAAAACGCCCCAACGATCTCACGTTTTCCAAAACTAAAGAATAAACTAATTCCAATTTTTAAAACCACCATTTGTGGAATGGAACAACGTAAAAGTAGTACACACCATCACTCCATTGCACTTCAAACCCTAAAAGCACTTCAAAAACTTCCAACATAAATACAGGAGAAATATCATCTTTATTCAACAACTTTGAAGAGCGGAAAACGAGGATTTAAAGAAAATTGGAAATTAACTTAAATGAATGGTTATACAAATTGTGGCAAAAAATGTTTAAAGAATTGTGTGAATGGTCAGGAAATATCAGGAAAATGAAACAAAACCAAGGAAATAATAATACGAAAAGCTCATTTTTTGGACAGCAGACCCTGTGGCGGAAAGAATCGGGAGAGGATGGGAGAGAGGAAACACGCTTCAAAATAA
Organism: Mesorhabditis spiculigera; assembly: GCA_958295435.1. Lineage (NCBI taxonomy): Eukaryota > Metazoa > Nematoda > Chromadorea > Rhabditida > Rhabditidae > Mesorhabditis > Mesorhabditis spiculigera. Next base: position 42,931 of record CATQJA010001987.1, on the reverse strand, counting down.
AACAAAATTCGACAGCCAAGTTTTAATTAGTCAAAACTTAATCGGAACTCGAAAAAACATCATATGTTACTTCCTGAAGCCTCGGCTGAGGATTAGGGAACCGGTTTTCCAGCGTTGGGCTGGGGCCGAGGAGATCGAGAGGCCTGAAAAAAGCAGTTTTCCAGCCATTTATGGTAATCTCTGCTGGCTTGCCTATTTATTGAACGTCTTAAATGTTCTCTCTCAACCCACTCACTCTCTCTCTCTCTCTCTCTCTCTCTCTGTATCTCTCTCTGGCTCTCTTTATCTCTCTCTGGCTCTCTTTCTCTCTCTCTATGGCTCTCTCTCTCCGGCTATCGCTCTCGATCTCGCTTCCTCGCTCTATGGCCTAATGCTCAATTTTGCAAGATCAACCGGTTACGCAATAAAATTCTATGAACAGATCGATTTAAGTTTTATTATTTTTATTTTTGTTGAATTATTTCATGGTCCAGAGATGGATATGCTCCCTTCCTAGTACCTTTAAACGACCCCAACCCAAGGCTAGAAGCCTTGAATATCGTTCTTCGACCAATAGCGTCATTTGCTGCTTCAAGTACTCCCACCCGACCTCTAACACAACTTCCCCTTCCAAATTATCACATCACTGTACCCATTACGGCACACTCCACCGTCCACCTACACATTTGGCAAACAATGGGCGCTGCCGAGGGCCTTTTGCCCCCGGTTTTTAAAGAAATCCACTCCCCCCTCCACCCACAATATTTACTCGAGCGGGTAGAATCTTCGGTTTCCATCCCGTTACGGCTTGAACAAAAAAAGAATTCATTTTCCAGCCCATGGCAAACAATTTCTGGAAAAGGGGGCAAAAGGGCGACACCTTTTTTTTCGGGGATTCCCGTTGATTTCCCGCCATTTCCTGAGCTCCATTTTCGAGCCGCACATCATTTGCGGGAAATTGGAGGTGGAGGGAGGGTGGAACGCAACAATTTTGGAAGGGTGGGAACAGCTCGGAGATCAGTAGCGTTTGGGGAGTGATATTGGCAGGACTAATCGAGGCTAAGGGGATTGAGAAAGCAAGCCTATGGACATCGTAGATTGTAGCGCCTCCGCGACAAGTGGCGCGAGACGTAGCGCCAGACGTGACGCGATTGAGGCCAAGAGGTGAACGACGTGAAAAAACCATACCCATCTTTCTCACTCATTCTCTCTCGCTCCCTCTCGCTCTCTCTCTCTCTCTCTCAATCAAACCCAATTCGGCGCGAACGCAGCGTGTTTACGAGCGCTATTAGTAGCGTCTGAATTTTATATAGTCACAGTTCAACTGCCACGTCACTTTTCAAATCTATTGACTACTCACGCGTGCAGTTTTCTATCTAATTATGCTTATAAACAGTTTGGGAGCTTCTAGTCCACATTGAAGGTGATCTATACCCAAGTTTTTAGGCTAAAATTCCATAAAAATACTGATGCGAAAAAGTTGCATTTCTTGTCCTTCCATGGTTTGGTACCCTTCTTATTTTTTCTGCATCACGCTCACGCGCGCCTACACCGCCCCAAAATAACCCGATTCCGTCGGGGCATCACAAGACAGCCCGATATACTCCCCCGTGTGCCCTTATTGGGCCCAAATTTCCTCAATGATCCTATGAAATAAATGATGTGCTACTTGTTGAGGCTGAATGAGGGTAAGGGAGTCTGACTCGGGCGAAAATCTGATTTTCGCTACCGCAAAACGCGGATCGAAAAAGTGGGATATTTGATGACGAATAGTAGCAAGGTACCTTGGCGGAAATATGATCATCTGGCGAAAATTGCCTTCACACCCTCGCCACGTGGTAATGGGTGCGTAAAGCGTACAGTAATGGAATTATGCCTGGAAGGGTGGACTCAGAAATCAGAGGAATTATTTGTACAAAAAGTGGCATGCTTTATGCGGTATAGCAACAGAGTGATAACTTGTAAAAAGAGGGATTTTTAACTAAACCGGACAATGATAAGAACGCCGGATACTTTAAAAAATATTGTTAAGCCTAGTAAGCCTTTTAAGTATACTTTAAAACAGAGAATTTCTTGATTAAATCTTGAAAAACTGAAGCTTTAACATGGACTAAAAATTAAAGCTTTAAATTCAGGTGTCTAAAAATTACGATTGTGCATTTGAAAAATTTAGAAATCCAGTTTTGTTTCGAATTATAATTTTTAGGTAATTTAAAACTCTAGACAAACTTGATTTTAAATTACCTCTTCTCCGGCCCTTGATCGCCATGCCCTCGATGGAAGATTGGCGTCGCGAGCTGCGGCGTTCTTTTTTGCTAAGAAAGAAGAATAAGGGTTGTAGGATATCACCGTCTCATCGTTTTGTATACTGTTAGTCGGTATCGTTCGATACATGATATAAAATTGGCATCAAGACTTACCCCTTGAAGTGCGGATGTGAATCTCTCAGCTGCAGCAAGCTGGCGCTCCCAACTTGACTTGGAGGGGATGGACAGCGCTAAATGACAGTGAGTTAAGAGAGAGAGGGATAGAGAGAAAGAGAAAGAGAGCGTGAGAGAGAGCGAGCACGAGATCGAGTGGGAGAAAAATTCGGAAAAATATACCGTGCCAGCCGAGGCAGCTGATGATCTTCTCGACTGCGCAGATGGAGATATGATCACTGGAGGTGGCGGGCCATGATGCTGGCGGGTTTGTAGCGACCCATGTGGAGAATACGACGAAGAGGCGATGGACAGCCTGGAATTAGCTCTGACAGACAGTTAGCTATGCGTCTGGGTGTCCCTTTAAAATAGTGGCGCTAACACATTGCCGGGTTTTGGCTGAAAAGGTTTAATGACTAGGTAATCTGATTTTTGACCTTTGGTTCTACTCTATTAAATCTGTTCAAAATTCCGTTCCACTACCTAGCGACGTTGAGCAGAAGTTGTGCGGGGCCGCTCAGCCCCTCGTGCGCGCCGGTAATTCGCAAATCGCGGAGTCGGTCGGCCATTTCCTGGCGGCGAATCTCCTCGTTTTGCTCGGCGATTATTTCCATCGTGCGTCTGAAAATAGGCCTCAAACTTGCTAGAAATCTTTACGTAAAATCTCTAAAATTCGCGTTTTGCTGAATGAGCATGGCCATGGGAAATCACCACGTTTTAAAAAGTTGAAAACATCTATTCTTTCATAAAACAAGTCCGTTTGACAAATGACGGAATGAATGCGATATGGCTACCTCTTTGGTATAAAATTTCGTGGGAAAACCAACTACAAGAATTTTTCTCGACACTTTTTCAATTCGCGTATTTTCAAGTTATTCCGATGGCGCTTAAACCACATGATTCAAAAAGATTTTTTAAACAAAGATAAAGACAAAGGATTGCAAAGTCCAAAAGTAAAAGGAAAACCTGCCAGGCGTGTTTTTATCCAACATGATAATTGTATTTTTTAATCTTACGCGATCCTCTTCCATAGCCCTACCCGACAATCCCTGGATCAATTTTTAGCCTTCTCCGTGCCCGGGACGTCCTCTTTTTTTTTAGGTGGAGCTCCCCCCTCAGCTGCTAGTGCCCACAATGATTGTGATTGATCGCGGGGGGTGTTTGCGGCTTTTTGGACAGGCTTTAGACAGCGCTCATCATCCGCCAAAACTATTAGCGGGCTCAGGTTCGTTCCTGGGGATACAAATTGGGGTATATTAGCGTATTAACGTCTCCAAAACCGAATCCAATCCTCAAAAATTGGCCTAAAAAAAGATACTTCTAATCAGCTTAATTGGACGTTTTTTTTGCAGCTTAAACCTTAAATTCTACCTTAAACCCAATCAGCCTTCAAGGGGCACTAATAGGAAGGTATTTCAGACAGTGTGGTCAATTTACGAAGTGATATTATACCTACCGTAACGCCGCGTTTTTGCCTCCTGAAGAGCCGGTGACCAGCCACGACTCGCTGCCCATATTTGGTCTAAAATTGCCAGTAGCTTCGCTAAAACATAAAGTTCCTACCGTAACGTGGATGTCCAATAAGCTAAAAAGATCATAAGCGGAATGGAGAAGATGATAATTGGAATGATGGCAATGTTCATGAATTCGGTCATCGGGTCGAAACGGGGGTATCTGAAAAGCCCAACTTTTTTCAGGTCTAAAATTCTTGCAAGCTGTTTAAACTAATAAAATTACGGGTTTTTTTAACTCTAATTTTAAATATAAATTTTTGCTGAGGGGCAAGGCAATATTAGAAAGTCTAAATTACCTTTCATACGATAAAATATTCCACCCCAGCCGGCTCGCCAATTCCCCTCGGTGTTTCGAGAGCATATCTAGAAAATATGCCTTGAATTAAATGGCGTAACAGATTGAAAACCTGGTTGTTAAGTATAGAAAATTGTATACCGTAATTTATATAGAAATGTACTTATTGTCCAGCGTAATCAATTCAGCGTGTTTTTAAACTTTCGGAAAACCTACCAGCGATTACCGGCCTCGGCAATAATGGTCTCTGCTGCTTCAAATCAAATATTGAACTATGGGGCAGAACGATCAAAAATTTGAGCAGCAACTCCCCGAATTCTCGACGTGGAAAGTTTTCGATCATCAACACAGACTCGGGATGGAAGATTACCCTAGAAGAACGCCGTTCAGAAGATCGATAGTTTCGGTGCATGGCGGCATCCGTAAGTTGGAAAGTAACGTACTGTTTCTTGAGATTACACGCCGTGGTATTCTGACAGTACTTGGTGGCCACCTTGGCCATGGCCCTTCTGAAGGGGGAGATGACATCGGGGAGTGGGGCTTCCGTGCAGAACGCGACGCGAATACCGCCCGACCAGTCGAGCAGGTCAAGTTCTGAAAATCGCGAGAATTCGGCTATCTGTCAAAGCACCAGCAATTTTTCAGATCATCTCCAACTCCTAGCTCCTTACACCGGATCTGGGTGTAAGGAGCTAGGAGTTGGAGATGATCTGAAAAATTCCAGTATCAGCTCCCAGCTGTTCATCGCTTCCACCAATCCCTAAGGTTGCCTGATTTTATTGGTATTGTCGCACGTCGGATTTTGATTTCAGTACCGGTTTTAGAAGTTCCACTTGCTACCCGTACCTGGCTTCCAACGAATTTTATCTTACCTGTCGGAGTAGGGTCGTGCTCGATCGCGTCTACCTGGCGGCTTACAAATAGCGAAAAGCCGAGAATAAATATGCGCCCATTCATGTACGACACGCCGCCCGGGTCGACCGGGGTTCTCGGCTGTTTCTCTCACGGCTCCTGAAAATCAACTTAAAATTAGGCAGCGCGATTGGGTCTTGCAGGGAAATGCAAATGAGAGAAACGACATTTTTGTCAGGTTGCAAGCCCTAATGGAAGGGTGAGAGTGAGAGAGGGAGAGGCAGGGAGAGAGGGAGAGAGAGGGAGAGAGAGAGGGAGAGAGGGAGAGAGAGGGAGCAAGAGAGAGCGAGAGAGAGAGAGCGATAAAGTGTGAGAACGATAGAGTGAGAGAGAGCGAGGAGTGAGAGAATGGAGCAAGAGCTTTACGCAAAAATGCAAAACAAACCCTAAAAAGTATAGTTATGAGAATGAGACTATATTACAAGTCTCTAGACCTTCTAGTACACCCTAGCAAGGTTTAAGCTGACTACTAGGCGGCGCAGCAATAAAAGTTGGACACGAAACAACAGATGCTTCTCGTTTGCAATGGGGACCCTCTTTTCCGTATGGAAAAGGTGGCAGTAAAAGGAGGAAGATCAGCACAAAAGCTCGTGCTCCTTGCTCTTGCTCTCTCTCTCTCTCTCGCACTCTCTCTCTCTCTCGCTGTCTCTCTTTCTCCTTCTTTCAGTGATTTGTCGTGTATGTCGGTGTGTCTCTCCATGTGTTTGGCCCCTTTATAAATTCGTCTCGGCCACACACACATGTCACAGGAGGGCTTTTTCGATCTAGGGGAACACATGGCTTGCATGCACTCAAACGGCGTACAGCAACAAAAAGCAGGATAGAGATTGGGTGATCTAGGGTCTTTTTTTAAAGACCAGAAGGCAACGGGCTTGCCGATTACGCCATGAAAACGCGCGCCATGCCCTTTGAAATGAAATCGCAATAAGAATTTGTGAACGAGGTAATAGTAAAATAGATGGTAGATGTGATTTCCTTGATTATCTACCGATTCGTCATCACAAAGGAAAGCAAAAAAATCACTCACAAGCAGGGGCGTAGCCAGAAAAAAATTTCGGGGGGGGGCCCCCAAAAAATTTTTCCAAAAAACTCAAACCATTAACGAGAAACCCGCGCCGCAGGCAAAAATTTTTGAAAAAACGTCAAATAGCTCTACAAATCGAAGTAAAAACGTTAAAAAATAGCGCCGCAGGCAGCAAAATTTTTGAGAAAATAAAAATCATAAGGGTCCCCCCTTATGAAATTTTCGGGCCCCGGCCGATTTCGGGGGGGCCCCGGGCCCCCGGGGCCGGTATTACGCTACGTCCCTGCTCACAAGTAGAGGTTGTGAGGTCACGGAGTCCTAACCGGCTCAAATTTGGTGGAAAAATCAAATAAAATACGGTGCAGAGTCAATGCTTTGCACGTCCCTTTAAAGTGCCCGTTTCGATTGATTTATGAGCGAATATACCTTAATAAATAAGAATTGGGAATGAATAAATAGATAACAATATATTGCGTAATGACAAATGAAAGACTCTCTTTCTCTCGACCTCTGTCTGTCTCTCTCTCCCTCTCGCTCTCGCGCTCTCTCTATGTCTATCTCTATCTCTATCTTTGTCTCTATCTTTCTCACTAGCTCTCTCAATAAGGTTTCGAGCAAAAACTAAAGTAAAAGGGAATAAGGGCAAAGCAAGGGAAAATACAGGGTGGACAAAAAAAAAAGATCCGAGTTTGGGTCAAAATATCTCGCTTATCTTTGAGAATCGAAGGTACGTTACCATGCCAGAATGCTTAAATATGCTGGGTATGAAGATTTAACACAACTTGATTTTTTCGATTTTTGGGTACGAAACTGTACTATTGACGCTGGTTACGACCGAAAATTGTGCGTTCTTGAACGGGTGGTGGGAAAATTCTGAGTTTTCTCCTATAAATAGTTGACATTTGTAGAAAAATAATAGCAAAGTCTTAGAATTTTTTAAGCTCCAGTTCTTTTTTTACAAGCAAAACAAATTTCACTATTTTGTATCTTTTGACATTTTAATTCGCAACTCTCTTCAAATACGCTGCCCATGGCTGATTGTTTGCAGATGGTGTCGCCGAATGATAATCTTTAGCACAACACCAAATTTTACCTGATTCTATGGTATTTTAATATTGCTTGCTAAAACGTGCCCCAGAGGGATACTGTAGTTTTCGTTTTCCGCGTTTTTCTTTTTATTGTAAGCTGCGATTTCGCTTAAAATTTTATCATTGGTAAACACCAATAAGATTCACCTATCGGCTAAATATCGCGAAGTTCTAGCCATACACCTTCCCAAAATATGCAAAAACTTATTTTGAATTTAGCCACGGAAATTTCTAAAATTTTGATGCATCGGACTAAAAACTACTGTTATTTGTTTTCCCTGAAAGATCGAAACGTTTCTATGGTGAAAAGGACGAGAAAACGGCGATTTCTGTTTTCTACAGTAACCCCGCCTGGAGCGCGTTTTAGCATCCAAGACAAAATTCCATAAAGTGCCAATTTTTCAACTTTAGTATGTTCCCTGGGTGATTATGAGTACGCAGGCAAAAAATGACTTACTTTCTGTGGTAAATGACAAAGTTATGAGGGAAAGAGAAAAACCCTCCTCGGGCCCGATTTTGGACCCGAGGCCCCGGGCCGAAAATCGAATTTTTGAAAATGAAAAAGTCATCGGATTTTCGTGGATATAATTCAAACACGCATCGAACAGTGTATAAAAGCAGAATTCTGGAATGATCTGGCTGAAGTTAATGGTTAATTCTGATTTAAGATCCAAAACTAACGTTTTTGAAAAGCCGACTTTGGGGAGCTCTTCTAAATTCGTTTGCCATGACAAGCTTTTGTATTTGCATGGGTTTTAGTTGACTATCCAAGCTTGATCTATGCCAGAAAAGTCGGGGCTACTATGGCCTCGAGAATTTTTTTACGTCGCCTCGAATTCGGGTATATTCGGACTTTTGATGAATTTCTTTTGAAAGATCGGATGGCCCAACAAATTTGTAAATATAATTTTAGAATGCGCCCATTAAGCAGTATTAAATAAAATTATGACAATAATTCTAGCCGCGCAATTGAATTTTATAGACTGACACGAAGGTCTGCGAAATAGCACGAACCAACCGTTTTGGAGGCGCTAAAAAGCAACCTTCCAAAGGGGTACGGTAGCTAGAAATTGTGTACATGATAGATGGACCCCAGTCCTACACAACGAAGCAAAGCAAACACCGAAATTCTATCTGCAATTTTAGAAATATTTTTCCAAAGTTCCGTTTCGTGACCTCAAAAAACCCATGTCCAGAGTCATGTCGTCGAAAAACTCAAAAATCCGCGGATTTGAAATTTTTTTTTGATATATTTGTGGGATTGTATCGAGTCCATAGACATGTTAAAACAGATTATTTTGAGGTTTCCACCATAGGTTTTTGTAATATTCGAAATTTAAGAAATTTCTCCATATTAAATTTGAGCACGCTATCACTTGCCAACCAGACCTTCGAAAATTCCAAAATTCCGGATGTGCGTAGGGGCAGTCCTTAGGTACCCACACTGTAAAAACTGGAAGCATTCGACCACCAGCAATCCCAAAAAATGCAATCGAAGTTTTGCCGGAACGCACAGTTTTCGGGTGTCATTTGTATTGATACGTCGCCAAAAATCGAAAAAATCAAGTTGTGTTAAATCTTCATACCCAGCATATTTAAGCATTCTGGCATGGTAACACACCTTCGATTCTCTACCGTTCGCGAGTTATTCTGCCCCAAACTCGGATCTTTTTTTTTGTCCACCCTGTATACTTTATAAGGGCAAATCAAGGGAAAATATACTTGACCAGCGCTGACCCCCCGCTACGCGGCGGTTCAGCGCTGGCCCCCCTCCCACCCCCCGAGAAAAAATTTGAATTTGGAATTTGAATGCCGGATTTGGCTGAATTCCCGGTCGCGCGAACGGACGGACATTAGAAATTTATATATAGTAGATTAATCATGTTTAATGAATTTTGAGCTATTAATACAAAACTATTGACAAGGGAGGCCCGTAAGGCTAAAAGCCAGGTTATGCTCCTTTCCCTCAGGTGGGCCACACCACACGACGCGACGACGACGACGACAGGAGGTGTAAACCGAGTGGCCCATGGGATTTTTTTGGGTGCCCGGAAAGACGGCTTGGAAATTGTCGGGCTAAAGGCAACGATCCTTGTCCCCGATTGCCCCTCTTGCTCCTCCCGTTTTCTTTAGGGAGCCCCAGCGTGAAAGTGAGCGATTTCGAGGAGGGAGCTCAAGAGGGCCAGGTGCCCACCGGGTCCCAGCTTGGCCACAAAACGATTTATGGGGCTGTTCGTTTTCGGAAATGATCGCTCGGGGGGCGATTGGGTTGGTTGGTAGGATCGACCGGAAACGGGTGGTGTAAAAAGTGGATTTTTCGTGTTTTTTTTTGCGAGATTTTAGGTTATTAGGCAAACAGCAAGGTTGATAACAGCTGTTTCGATAAAGCGAAAAATTCTGAGCAAGCTAAATTTTGTTAAAGATCGCTGAATGTTTACGGGTTGCCAAAAAAGCGTTAGAATCAGTGATTTCCTGCTGTTTTCGAATTCCTCAAAATCGAGCATGAGCAGAAGAACATAGCGGATCATCGACACATACAAAAGTTGTCTACCGGAGCTTTCGCATTATCGGTGGGGGTATCGGAAGGGAACTTAAAAACCGTGATTTCATGCTTCGTTACAAAATCCCGATTTTTCGAGGTGTTTGACAATGTGTAATCGGTTGGGCAAATCGAGCATGAGCAGAAAAAGCTGACGGATAATCGAATATTAAAAAATACTCTTCTTTTAATTATTACCAGGGTTGAAAAGCCGCTTCGCGGCTTTTCAACCCTGGCCCCGTCCGAGTTCATGAAATTCTTCACTTTGCATAATACACCCGAACTGCAATTAAAAATAAACAAAAACGCTCCCTTCTTCCCATTATATAGGCTACCGCAACTTCCGGTGTATGCTAATTTTTTCCTAACAAAGAGGGTGACCGATTTTTTAAGAAAAACTTAATTTTACTGTCGAAAACAACGATTTTGAAAAATCTGATATGCGTGCAGTCATCTATAGACCATTACGCGTCTAATGACGTATCATATGCCCCCTTTATCCCTTCCCCTCTTGAGATATCCTCCGGACACGCTGACGGAAGTTGCATGCAAAGTGGCACACACACACACACACAGACACTATTTTTTTATATATAGTAGGATACTAAATTTCATCATTTCATCGCTATCAAAACACCCACTATTTGGGTCGGATACGAAAAATTCCGGTTCCTCTGACCCCTCCCCCGGATAATGCAAAAGAACCTCCACAACCAAAGAAGGCAAATGGCAATCAAACAGCAATCAAAAAAATGGAAAGGTGGAGATAGTTCTCATTTCCAAAAATTTAAGCTTCAGGAATCCACAAATCCATAAATCGTACCAGGTTACCACCCCAGAGCGAAGAAAAGGTTAGCCTCGAGAATTCTCGCTTCAGTTGTCGTTTTATCGGTCTTATAAAGCTTTCCTGACAATGCACGTTTATTAAAAGTTTACCGGTACCACCCGACATCGCCCTCATTATTCCTCCCCCGGCCATTATTACTACGACCCGTCAAGAGTACAAGAACCATAACCCAAAATGCCCTCGAGCTCCAAAAATAAAAGCTGTCGTCCTGCTCGCCGTTGGTTGTCCGTAGAGCACACCGGCTGTGTTTTTCCGTCTCTTTCTCTGTGGGGCACACACCTGCTTAGCCCATCCTCATCCACCCTTCAACTAGAGCGGGAAATTGTCGGCCCTATTTTACAACTTTATGATCCTGGCGGGGTGACACGTCGCCTATGGGTTGGAAAGAATAGAATTATCTACCGCTATCAGATGTACAGGGTGTCCCAAAAAAAGCACCCCTCTGGAATTTCGCCGCCTTATATCCAATCGCTCCCATACTTTGCACAAAGGTGTATCAGACCCTAAATAACAACAATCCTGACTTATATCCGGATCGCTACAGTAGTTTTCAAGTTACCCCCAAAATTCTATTTTTTTACGCGATTCTTAACAGTTTGTACGCCTATCTTTTTGGACTTTGCACCAATTTGCATCGACTTCCGGCTGCGAATCCCTAATTTCGCTTAATATCGGGTCTGTCTTTGGGTTACAAAAAATGTTGAAATCAACGGTTATCTAATGAATTTTTATCAGGAAAAAATTTCTAAGGGTAAAGAACGCTTGTCGCTTCATTTTCACTTTATATTCGAATGGTCGATTCCGACGAAACCCTTATGAAAAACGGATAATAAAGTTTATTTTTGCTGTATCTCGAGAACTACTGTAGCTGGCGGGCTGTCACTCAGGGTTGTTGTTATTTAGGGCCTGATACACCTCTTGTCCAAATTTGGGACCGATCGGATGTAATATGGCAAAATGCCGGAGGGGTGCTTTTTTATGGGACACCCTGTATTGTGGAAAATTTCTGGGCAAAAAATTGATTTCGCGGTTCGTTAAGAGAAAGGAAGCAAACGAGAGAGAAAGAGATAGAGAGAGAGAAAGAAAGAGAGAGAGAGAGAGAGAGAGAGAGAGAGATACAGGAAAGAGCGAGAGAAAGGAAAAAGAGGGAAAGGGAGAGACATAGACAGAGAGGGTGAGAGAATGAGGGAAAAAGAGTGCGACGAGAGAGAGGGAAAAAGAGAGAACGAGAAAGGGAAGAGAGACACAGCTAGAAACCGGGAGAGATAGGGGGGTGAGAGAGCGAGAGAGAGATTCCTTTCGCGAAGTCTTTACTTGTGAAAACGGCGAGAGAGCGTGAGAGAGCGAGAGAAGGAGAGAATGATCGATAGAGGGATTTATTTTGACAAATAAATGCCGTTCTCATGTTTGAATAAATAACAACCTTTAAGACATGCAAAAAATCAAAGCCGTTTTCAAAAGGAGAAACGACTAGCAAAATGCACTTTTCAAGTGCAACGGCAATTTATGGCTTTTTTTGATAAATAAATGGGGATTATGGAAGAAGGTATGCTTTTCCCCCTAATCCAGATTTAATGCGCTTTAAGGACGTGCAACCCTGGTGAAACAAGAATAACATGCAATTTGAATACCAAATATTGTAATTGCGGACGAGGCGGTGCTTTGCATGTGTACTCACTGGCATAAAAGCGAGATATCTTTCTTCCATTATCATCGATCCTGCCCTTCCGCCAGCTCGCCAGGTGGCCTCTTCGATGCTGCACCGTCAACTGCTGCTGCTCGGGCTCCTCCTCGCCTTCGTCGGCTGCAAGAAGGGCGATAAAAGGATAGTGGGTCTCGATTCTTTATGGCATTCTAGCGATCAAAAATTAGATGAGAGCTACCGTAAAATTACAAGGTAGATCTTTGAAGGGCACGTCCAGGGACGTTTTCGGGCAAAAAAGCAACCAGGTTTGCCGCGGCCGGGGGTCGAACCCGGGCCCCGCGTTCGGGAGGCGCGGATGCATACCAGCCAGCCACAGGTGCAATCTGGCCGGCGGTCGAAGGGCGCCTCACCCCGGAAAGGAGGGGAATGGCCTGCCACGACACGGACAGTCCGTGCGCGCGGTCCCAACGTCCATAGGGTGTATACGTTGGGACGAGTATACGGCCCCTCCCTGAACGTGCGCTTTAACGGGCCGAAAACCGCCCCCCTCGACCCCGCTAGCAGACCAGCACCCACTTCCAGAGGGTTTTGTGCGATGTGACCGGCTACCCGTGGCATCCCGAGAAAGGCTGCAAGGTGCTGAGGATGGATCGACTGCGGAGTCGGGAATGGAACGTGGCCCTCATCGAACATGTTACCCTCAAGTCGAAGAAGTACCGAGTGATCTACGGTATAATTTCCACTAAAGCGTTGTTTTGGTTTTGAAGAGTTCTTTTTATCGAATGACGGGTTCAAAATATCGAAAAAATGGCGAAAATGCCGAAAACTAACATCCCGGCACCAGTTTCAATAGTTTTTTGTTTTTGCTATAACTTTTTTATACTGCAATATTTTTAGCTAAAACAAAAACTCTTAGTATATTTTTGATGCTCTATCGAATAGCGTTGCAAAAATCGCGAGAAACTAGCGGGTTCTTTAGGATTCCCGGGGGGGGAAAGTATTCCCGGGGGGGGAAACCAATTTTTTTCCTGGTTTTCCCGGTTGACCTAGTAATCAAATATAAAGTGTTTTCGAATTGTTTTTAGTAAGTTTCAAGTATATTTAAAGCAGAATAACTTTCAGAAAAATTTAGAAAAATGTTTGAAAAAGTCGAAAATTTGGTCATTTTGGGTCTATTTTTCGACCTAATTTTTAATTTTTTACATTTTTTTGGTTAAAATGTGTGTAGTTTTTATGCACAGGAATAGTTAAAAACAGTTTAGAAACGCATCCGCAATTTATACAAAAATCTAGGCTTTCGCCGAAAAAAATTTGTTTTCCCCCCCCGGGAATACTTTCCCCCCCCGGGAATCCTAAAGAACCAACTAGCGAAGATATGGAAGTTTCCGCGAAGCATATTTTCCCCCTGCACGGTCCCCCCCCCCGCGAAATAGAACAGAACCTTTTGACCTTTTTTGGTGATTTTTGTTACATACAAGACGACCATTTTGGTACACTTTACACACCTGTAGATGAACAGGGAGCCGAGACACAAAATTGCGGGCCGGCTGGGGGGGAGGGGTAAACTGCATTTAAAGGAGATGAGAAAGCATCTGTTGATCCCCCATTTGGGAGGGAGATCAACAGCTGGAAAATTGCCAACTGAGGGAGAGAGGGCGCCCAGGCAAGAGGCGCAGAGGAACCCCCTTTCCCCCGCGTAACCGATTGACATATGCCCGCGCTACCACTTTACAGGTACACTAAAATCTCGTGCAAAAAGTAAGGTCGCTGTCGGGAATTCGGGCTTTTTGCCGCCGAAGGCCCGGACCCTTCTTATCCCCCCCCGTCCCGTCTCCCGTCTGTCCCATGGCCTAGTGGTCCAAAGCGCTTCCCCAGGCGAGTGGCGCGGGTTCGGTTTTGCTGCGTGGCGAGCCCCTACCGTAACCCTGTTTGCTATCCCGCGGACGGTTACCGGCCAGTAACCAACCGAACGAGACTTTAGTGTACCTTTAAAGACTACCAGAACGACGGAACGCGCACTGTCACCCCGAGGGTGCTGCCCCCAAGAACGCGCGGAGAGATGCGTCATTAGTGGTGCCCCGTACTGGGCAAAGGCCCTCTGGGGTTTGGGGCGTCTCTGACTCCCTTCCCCACTTGGCCCTGTGGCGTAGTGGCTAGCGCGTCAGACTGTGGAGCGAACCATCGCGGGTTCGACTTCCGCCCGGTGCGCAACTTTCTCGCTCTCAACGGAATTGCATCGTTCTGACGGTCTTTAAGCCACCCTGTCGAGATGTCTGGTCCATCTCATCAAAGCCTCTTTCAGCGTGCCCTCTACCCGCACGCAAGCCATACTACGTCTCCTTCTGCCACACCATACAGGGACTCGGTATTGTTTCCTACTTACTCGGGCATACTATTTATATTTTCCTATTCAAATGACATTTGAATAGGATAAATGCTTGCTTATCGGAAAAATTACTCAGCCCGCGCGAACAGACCAGTACCGTTTTTTTAGCTTTCGCACCACTCGTTCCGATGGGTTGCTGGCGGTATGGTTGGAAGCGTGCCGGATCAACTTTTTGCTGTCGGTTTTACCCGCTCTTAGCCCAAACTGCCTACGATTTGTTGAGGTATTAAAAGAAAGACTTGTTTTTAGATAATGCGACGGCGGTTTGGCACGATCTCGGGGATTGGCCGGAGGAGCCGATCGAGCTGTACGTGCAGGCCAGCGATAGCATCCAATGGCTCGTCAACTTCTACCTTGATGAGGTACCCCGATTTGGGCTTGTTGTCAAAGTAGCGGTAAGCTACTTATTTTTGCTATAGCTATTTTATATTACGATACAAATTTTCATCAAAAAAAAATTTTGATCCGAAACGAGATTTCGTAAAACCGGAAATACCCAAAATTCCGCGCATTGTAGGTAATTCGGCTTTTCCTTTTCATCGAATTTTTCAATAAAAATGTGGTCGTTCGCGAAAATGTTCTTTGCTTATCCTAAACGTCAAAACTCACCATTGTTAACCCAAAACGACAAAAAGTAAATACTCTCGACCAAAAAGGCCAATTCTCGCCCAAAACATCTTTGCAAAACAGGTATCTCTAGGATTTTTCGATAGTTTAGCACGTGACGTCTCTTTAAAATTGTTATAAACACTATTAAGACTTATATTAAGATCTATATAGCAAACCAGATGGCTACAGTCGCTTCGCGACTGCAACCATCTGGCATTCGAGCTACCCTACATGTCCTACTCCACCACATCCTTCCCTACCTGCATCAATATCCAGGCTTACGGCTTCAGATACCCCCACCCCCCGCCCATAGCCGAAATCCCGTTCAAAAATTACCTAAAGACCTTGCCAATGGCTTTAGATACATTAAATGATAGAATAATGAATTAAAGTAAATAAAAATTATTAAATACTTTAAATGGTTCTGTTCTATTTCGCGTGGGGGAAAAAACTGTGCGGGGGGGGGAATATGCTTCGCGGAACCTTCCATCTTTTCGCTATTTTCTCGGGATTTTTGCAACGCCATTCGATAGAGCATCAAAAAATATACTAAGATTTTTTGTTTTAGCTAAAAATATTGTAATATAAAAAAGTTATAGCAAAAACAAAAAAAAAGCTATTGAAACTGCTTCCGGAATGTTAGTTTTCGGCATTTGCGCCAGTTTTTCGATATTTTCAACCCGTCATTCGATAGAGCATCAAAAAATATACTCAGAATTTTAATTTCATCTTAAAATATTGTTTTATAAAATAGTTATAGCAAAAACAAGGTTTATTCGGTGTTTTCACATGGGATCGTGGAGTCGAAAGCTAGTTTTCGACATTTTCGATAACTTTCAAACATTTCTTTAATGCCATTCGATAGAGCGTGAAAAAATATACTAAGAGTTTTAATTACAATTCAAAATAGCATCATATAAAAGAGTTATAAAAAAAACGAAGAAAATCCCCCCCGCACAGTTTTTTCCCCAACGCGAAATAGAACAGAACCCTTTAAATACTTCAAAAAGCCATCTGGGCGCGGGAAGGGGCCTGGTGATGAGGGGCGAAGGGAAAGGGGGCGTGGCCTCCCGGGAGAGGGGGCCCCCACTCGTTTTATTAAGGCGGCACTTTCAAAGTTAATTTTAATAATTCAAACTAAAACTTTTTCATAATTTATTTATCAGTTTTGCGGTTTCTGACCACGCTCTATCCGAATCCGAAGAGAGCTAAGCTCTAGCTCCTTTCCCCTTTGAGTTGAATCCGGGACACGACGGACGGACGCATGGACAGACACCACAGCAAAATTATTATATAACAAATACTAGCTTATATTTTAACTTTCAGCAGCCCGATCGAAGGAATCGTATCGGCAATGATCAACTTGTTGAGCGCAGTTCCGACTTCAAATACCAGGTGAGTTAACCTGCTGCCGCCATACAAATGATATATGGTTCAGGAGAAGTGGCTGCCGACGACGACAAGCACCACCACCACTACGACCACCACCGAGCCGGAGCCGACGGAGAGTGAAGAAGACAAACTGCGCCACCAGCTGGCCATCGAGCAGGCCGAGTACGTAGCGATACGACTTTAATTCTTTCAAATGTGTTTTGGTACTATGTTACTATAGTTTAACGGGGTAAACATCTAAAAAATTTAGAACGCCTTGTCGATTTGAGTTTTGGTCGAAAAATCGATGTTTGCGGTGGTGTTCAATAGTTTTTGGTTGCTAAAAAGGTCAAAAAAAATTGAAAAATCGAATTTTTTTACATTTGTGGCAATTTTCCATACATCTTTGGCGAAGTAGTCGAACATACAAATAACAACAAATTTTTGGTTATTTTTTTATATTGTTTCTGTATCTTAAAACTATGACTAATGGTTTTTATTTTGTTTTGGAGCCGTAGAAAATCACAGGAAAAAATTTGGTCCCCCCGCTAACAGCCAAGAACCCACAAAAGTTAAAAACTCGCTAAAAATTGACCGATTCCAGCGCGGCCTACTACCGCTTCATGCTGCTGTTCATCAGCTTCGCGGTGGCGGTGGCGATTTTGGGCACCTCGCACTACATCAAGTATCGCACCGTGGTCAAGGGGCAGCGGCTGTGTACGTTTTTGCCTTCTGGAATTGAACGCTTTCGTGACCTTCTGATAAGCAAGCTTTTTCAGACGGCCCCCACCCGACCGTCAACAAAACTCCGCCCAGCACGCCAGCCCCGAAGCCGGAAGAGCTGCCGAAGTCTGTCTACGTTCCGCCCTCCTCCAACGATACCCCTCTCTAGGATTGACGACTACAACAAAGATATCGACGCCTGTTTTTTTTCTCTGTAGTGTAGTATATGCTGTGTTGTGTGTATTGTATATATATTGTGTTCTTTTTTCTGATTCACGTCACTAAAGTAGTTTCTGAATAAAGTACACACAACACATCGTTTGGTTCTTCGACATGGTTTTGCCGGCTTGTCTAGAAAAAAAAACAGCTTTGAGAAGGCTAGATAGACGCGGTCAAAAATTGGTAGAATTCTTGTTTGGCTCAAAACGCCGCCGCCAAACCAGCTATCCCCCTAATTATGATATCGATTAATCAATCTCCCCAAATGCTACGAAACTTGTCGTGGAAGTTTTCTTTCAAGGGTTAAAGTGGCTTCGAAATCTGGCCACGGGCCCTAGCGTTAATTCCTGGCAAATATCCAGATACCACCGCAACGCAAACGCGCCGCATGATCTTTTGCCTCAGTCTGCCTGAAAACACTAGAATTCAAAAATTCTGACACTATTTCTAGAATCTTCATCGAATTTTGATCACTCTAGACGTTTTAATTAGGAGAATTGATCATAGAATCACCGAGATTGAGAAATTGGGTGCCAAATCCTTATGAAACGGAATTGCCTTTGGGCATGGATGGTTGGGGTGGGGCGCGCTTTAGGCGTCGGGAAGGGACGAGAAAGTGGGTCTGGGAGAGAGAGGACAGACGGCTAGGGGGCAGAGATCGGCGGGGATCCTGTCCCCAGCGCCGATCTCAAAAATAGTAAGGCCATAAGGGTGTGGTGCAAACAAACAAGACAGACAAGACATTACGACATGTAATCGCCGCCCACTAAAAAGGCCCAAGCACAGCATTCCGAGCCTTAGCATTTGTCCCCGCCCCCAGCCTCTTTTCGCCGCCAGCCGCCGCCTAAACCGTGCCCCAGCCACCATTGGCGGACGACTGGGTGCCTGCCTCGCTACCCCTCGCGCACTATCCGCCAGCCCCTAGACGAACAAAGCGGAATCATGTGCCAAGAACTTTTCGGTTTTACTCAAATATGTTACGTTTTTTCGCAAAAGAATCACTTTTCTGGAAATTCTCGGCAATAACCCCTTCGTTTTCGAACCGTAAGTTCAATCCTCGCACGCTCGAATCTTGGCTTCCGAGTCCCTTTGAAAACTCGAGGCGTAACTTTGGAACTAGAACCAACTTTTTTCCTGTCTGTCCCGGTTGGCCTAGTAATCAGACATACAGTGTTTTTATATTCATTGTTACTAAGTTCTGAACTAAGAAGAAAAAGTTAAAAAAGTGTTTGCTAAGCGCAAAAATTTGGTCCTTCATGGTCGAAAAGTCGAGTCTGGCGGCGAGTCTAGCGGCGGAAATAGGCCCATCAAGTATTCCACAGCGCTAGGGGCTTCCGTATTTTCGTAATCTGTAGTCTGTCGTTCGTTTGAAGCAAACGCTGTGGCGAATGTGATGGCGGCTGCTCCGTTTTACCGTTGGAGCATTTCCCATAAAATTTTTTATTCACACCACGAAAACCCGGCTTAAAATTGACGTGATATCTAGGAAAAGGCAAGTAAGAAGATGAAGATGTAATGAAGATGTATATAATAGGTCGTTCCGTTGGGGACGACGGGCAATGGCGAGGTGATGTTCAGGGCGCCTTCTCGATGTTCCAGAAGAGCTTCCGCCATCTTCTTGAGTGTTATTTCGTCCCAGTCGTTACATAATGCGCTATCACATCCGCAGCCCACCAAGAAACCTGCAAAATCGGCATTAAAGGTACTAAGAAGAAAAAACTCGGGGGTTTTTTATTGTGGAGTGTATGAATTCCGATCACTTCGCCTATTTCGCCTAAACCCGTTTCGCATAAACCCAGATCGCCTACAACCCGTTGCGCCTAAAACCCGTTTTGCCTAAATCCCATTTCGCCTAAAGCCCATATCGCCTAAAACCCGTTTCACCTAAACCCATTTCGCCTAAATTTTTTTAAATTTTCATAGCTGAATTTTTGACCAAAAAGTCGGGAAGTTCGAAATTTTTATAATTGCTTCTTACAATTTTAAAGATAGTCCTTGAAACCATTCAATAAAAGCCATGCAATTAGCTGCAAAACGTGATTTTTACAAGCAATTTCTAAAAAAATTATGTTTTTAAAATAATAAAACACTTCTATGCATGTCGCCAATTGATGATTTTTTTTTGGTCAAAAATGCAGCATTGAATACGGTAAAAAATTTAGGCGAAATGGGATTTAGGCGAAATGGGTTTTAGGCGGGGTAGGGGTCGGAATCTCGAAATTTCGGAATCTCGAAATTTCGGAATCTCGAAATTTCCGAAGCTCGAAATTTCGGAATCTCGAAATTTCGGAATCTCGAAATTTCCGAATCCCGAAATTTCGGAATCTCGAAATTGCGGAATCTCGAAATTCCGGAAATATTAGCAGATTCCTGGAAGCAAAACTATTATGTATCCAAATTTTTCAGGTACAAATACAAGATTTCCGATAAAACGAAAAGTAGACCCCCTCTAACTCGACGGAGAAGCGTCGGATCGGGATAATAGTTATACCATCCGAAAGCCCTTGAAACGACGAGTTGATAAACACCTTTTTTCAGAGGGTCTACTCTTCGTTTTATCGGAAATCTTGTATTTGTATCTGAAAAATTTGGATACATAATAGTTTTGCTTCCAGGAATCTGCTAATATTTCCGGAATTTCGAGATTCCGCAATTTCGAGATTCCGAAATTTCGAGATTCAGAAATTTCGAGATTCCGAAATTTCGAGATTCCGAAATTTCGAGATTCCGAAATTTCGAGATTCCGACTATCACCCTTTTAGGCGATATGGGTTTAGGCGAAACGGGTTTAGGCGAAGTGGGTTTAGGCGAAGTGGGTTTAGGCGAACTGGCCGTTACCCCGCGTGACTAACCTACCCCCCTCGCGCCCTCAGATACAGAGAAAAAAAAGCATTTATAAGGTGCGTGCGCGAGACCCACCATCGTTCTCCGGGTTTATCGTACATGTCGGATCATCTCCTTCCACGCAATACCTCTCGATGAGCGGAGGACGGGTGACATCATGAAAGAATTTGGCGTTCATCTGGCAGTACTGGCCCGGCACCCCGCAACGTCCCTTCTCATGCGTCGTGTGCTTCGACAATTCCTAGACAAGATACTGTCTTATAAGCGAGAAAGTATGCGGGTCCTGCTCAGCCGATTTCGATTTTCACCTATTTTTTGCATGTACGTGGACAAACACATTTGTCAGTGATGCATTTTTTTTGTTTTACGAAATTTATTTTTTTTTAACAATTGTACAAGCGAAAACGTGAAAAACCCTTAACAAAATGGGTCTTTTCGATTCTTTTCGCGGATCCAAGAGGGAATGGTGTCTTGACTTTTGGAACGGAAATGAAAAATTTCATTGGCCAGATAAGTTTCTTAGGAGTTGCAAAATTTTGTATGATAAAGTTTTTAGGAGCACTTTTCTGAAACGTCCTTAATAAATCGCGGGAGGGGGCCGTGGCGTCCGGAACATAACTCAATTCACATGGCGAATTTGGACCTGTATTTTTGATCACTTATGCATTCGATGGTGCGGCTCATGCGCAAAATATTATCTTAAGAAATTTGGACCAGGAGGAGGATTTAGGAGGGGGCGGGCAGAGCGAGCAGGCTGCCCCTCCCGAAATTTGGGGTAGCTACACTGCTGAAGGCACAGCACGGCTTCCGGCGCCCAGGACCCGCGAAGCGGTTTTTAGGATATGTTTCCCAAAAAATATACATTACTTCACAAAATATCCTATCGACCATCCTGATTTTGTATTTCTAACCTTGCCACCCTCACGGCAGCCGGGCAACAGCGGAGATCTTGGGGGTTCGGTAAAGTCCGAGGCGCAATACAGGCAATCAACTGTCACCGGGGAGGCGGGTCGCGGCGGCGATGGCGATGGAGTGGGCGAGTAGGCTGCCACCGTAGCCTTCAACTCATTAAAGCTGCCCGTGTTGCAGAAATCAGTGTCACATGCACACCACCACACATTTCCTGGAAAACGTTGAATATTTAATAGCGATAAATATTTGGGGCCGAGACAGCGTCTGCGTCAAGTTCGAGATGGTTGTTCTTGATTTGCAGAGGCAGAAATTTTTGCTTTTCGGGGTGAAACCGAGGTTTTTATACAAGTTTAGAAATGCCGAGTAACGTAATAGAAAGTGTTTCAATGGTGTTTTTGGTAATATATCACTATGTTTCAGCTAAACCACCTCTGATGATGATGATCATGAAAAACTGTCTAAAAAATGTTGAAAAAAATCGAAATGTTGTTCTAAAAGATGGGGCCAAATTCAGTGGACCGTAACCGAAATTTCAACATTCGAATTTCAAAAATTCCGAATTTTCTACCATCTACGCCAACCCTCGGGCTGGAGGAGGGGTCATGTAAACCGTAGCCACCTCACCTACGTCCTTATCGTCACTCTCAATGTGTCCACAGCGGTGCGGGCCCATGGTACCGCACTCTCTCCTTTCATCTGGAAAAGCGAGCGGGTGCCGTTTCTTCAATGACCAGATGCAGCGTTCGCCGGCCCCGCATTGGACTCGTACGTCTTCCTCCTCCGCCAATTCCTAAGCGGAAAAGGGTTAGGACTCCAGATATCCCCCGCCCGCCAAGCCAGTCCCCCAACTTTTGTATCTCGGCTCCCTGTTCATCTACAGGTGTTTAAAGATTACCAAAATGTTCGTCTTGTTCTGGCGAGTATTTTGGTATACTTTACACACCTGTAGATGAACAGGGAGCCGAGATACGGTACGTGGGTGCCGGCTGGGCGGGGGGGGGGGGGGGTATACTCAACCACAGTCGCGCAGAGCTACAAAAGTCGGGCTGTACGTACCGGTCCTCCCTCTAGACACGGATCTCCTTTGGGCCCAGGATAGCATTGGTAACACCAGAGCGCATAGCAGCCGGGGATGAGCAGCACAAGGGCAAGAAGTCGCATCAAATAATGGACATACCGATTGCATGTGATTTAACACAACAGGTGAAAGGAGGAGCATTTCTTTGCTTCCGGCTAATTTGCGTCCTGCAAATCATGCTAATTAGACATGGTTGTACAGGGTGTCTTTTTTGGGACTATCATTGGGATGTCAGGAAAGGCGCAAAGATCCCTAAAATGTGATTTTTGTAAAAAACAATTGGTCAGAGATTCCGCACTTTCGCAGAAATATTAGTAAATGATTTTTAACATGTTGAAATCGGTGATTTTTTTCAAACGTGCTGGACCCGCGTTACCGAGAGCTTTCGATTGCTTCCTAAATCGTCAAAAATCGTACACCAATGCGACAGGCTAGAGGGACTTTTTTTTCAATATTTTTTGCCTGCGGCGTTTTCTATTTTTCATCAATTTTTATGCCTGCGGCGCTGTGATGTTAGCGAAATTCGTATCGAAAATATCGCTGAGTCCGGGCATGTTGTTACTTGCCAAAATACCAGTCTTCAAGTCCATCGATGAAACCTGCTTCCGTTAAAATCCGGCCCGGGTAGAAATCTTGAAGACGCCAACTTTGCATGATTTACATCGACTTGATTTGAATCTCATAGACCTGCATCCCCGGTTCTTGGCCCAACAAGTGCCAACACCCGATATCATTCTCATCAAATTCCGCCCTCCACTCGGCAGCCAAGATGGATATTCCGATGATGTCTCTCCTTCTTCTGATGCTCCTGCCATTTGTGCAGCTCCAAGATGTCGGTTTTTTATAGTGTATCCATTTATTTCATCTGCCGCTGTTTTTGACGAAAATGTAGTTCATCCAAATAAAACCGCTTCGCGGCTTTTCAACCCTGACCCCGTCGATCTCACAATCGTCAAAAATTTGCATATGTCTTCCCGAATCGCGAAATTGAATTTTTAATTCAATTTGATTTACAGAATTTGGATGCAAATATACGGTACCCCCCCCCCCACTCCTCACAGCCGATGACTCCCAAAGTTTTCGGTATTTTCGCTATTTTTGTCAGGATTTTTGCAACGCCATTCGATCGATAGAGCATCAAAAAATCGACTAAGAGTTTTAATTTGAGCCACAATAGTTTAAAATAAAACCTTCCGGCTGGGGGAGAGGGTGAAGTAAACCGTAGCCAAATATACATACAAACATACACAAACACTAGTCTTTTCTGTTAACGTATCAATTCATAGGATGACCGCCAGCATGTTTTCTGTGACGTGACGGGGCACCCATGGGATCCGATCCACGGCTGCAAGCTGCGGAAGCAGCCCGGACTCAGGACGCTTGACTGGGGCATGGCCCTTGTCGAATACGCGGATGGCACCCCAGACGGGACGGTCGGTCCCGCTAAGGTGTACTACGGTACGCACTTTCAATTTCCGCTTATTTAGGAATAGTATGAAAACATTTCGGAAATACTTCCACTATTTCGATTTAAAGCATTGGCTACTAAGAAAAACGGTACAATTCGGATAAGCGGGGGGGGGGGAACTTTTAGGCGGGGGGGAAACCGAACTTTTTTCCGCCCAAGCCTATATTTGTTATATAAATAGTGAAAGTGTTTCTAAATTGTTTATAGCTATTCCTAAACATAAAAACTTTACAAAACTTAATTAAAAAATTTAATTTTAGGTCGAAAAATCAATTTTTTCGTCCCAAAAATTTTCGACTTTTTCAAGCGTCTTTCTAACTTTTTAAAAAGTTTTTCCGATTCAAATAGGCTTAAATTTTGCTAAAAACAATGTGAAAACACTTTATATTTGATCACTATCCCCACCAGGGCCGAAAGAAAAAATTGGTTTCCCCCGCGCCTAAAATCTCCCCCGCTTATCTGAATTGTACCAGAAAAACACTTCCTGTCTTGGCACTAGTTCGTTACCGGGGGGGGGGGGACAATATGGGGGCCCAATTAGGCCCGCAAAAGGCCTATTGGGAGAATGCAAGGCGAGAGGAAACTCATAACCAAGTAGAACCGTTTTTTACTGTCAGCGTGCCCCGATGTGTCGAAGGGAGACGAACGCGTCGTGTTTTGCCATACGATGGCTGGGCTCGGTAATTCCTTCCAAGCACCACACGCTTCAACCTCTCTTTTTTCAGGAATTGTGCCCATGAGGACGCCCGGCTGCTGGCGCTACGGCTGGAAGATTGAGCCCTCGACTGCTTGCTGTAGCTCCTCCCCTTTGGCTTCCAAATAAGATTTTGTTCAGACAACACGACGGCGCTGTCGTATTATAACTACAAGGGCAAGAGAGTCCCCATGAAGCTCGTCCACAACGCCAGCCCCGGCATCCAAATGCTCCTCAAGCACCATATGTTTCAAATGGTACATTGATGCTGGCTTATGTGAAGGTTTTAATTTCGGCGAGGATCAGGCTTACATGTCTAAGCCTAGGCCAAAGCTTAAGCTTAAGCCTAAGCCCTAAGTCTAAGCCTAAGCCTGATCCTAAGCCCAAGCCTAACAGTAAGCCTTGTAAGCTTGTTAGACCGTGGTTAGGCTTGTTCTGCTGGGGCTTCGATTCAAGAAAGCAGCTACCGGGAGCACTCTCGCAGTTCCCGTCTCAGATTTCAAAATTGGCGCTGGTTTTCAGAATATGACGCAGCGACAACAAGTGGGCCACATCGTCCATGCTCGTCAACGCCCGTCGACCTTCGAATTCAACGTTGGGACTAGAATATGAGGATTTAACGATTCTAAATCTTCTTCAGGTAGAGTGGCTTCCGCCGCTCTCTACCACGACGACGACCACCAGCGAGCCGGAGCCCACGGAGAGCGGCAGCAGCGAGGACGACAACCTCCGCGCCCAACTGGCCATCGAGCGCGCCGAGTATGTAGCGTTCCCATCTTCCACACGACTTTTATTCCCATTTTTACGCGTAGGAGTAATAAAAGGTAGCGCGGATCTTTCGCCTTATCGGGGGCGGCGAACTTTTTGTCTTGAAATGGCTAGCGAGATAATAGAAAGTGTTTTCGCCGTGTTCTTATTGAAATGTAGCTTTATAGAAGTAAAAATCTATTTAAGGACTACAAAAACTTTGAAAACATCGAAATTTTGTTAAAAAATCGGCCATTTTCAGTAGAAGACTCTATATTTTTGAAAAATATTTGTAAAGTTTTCAAGCTTGGGAATAGTAAAAAACCGCTTAAAAACAATTGCACTATTTATATTTGAAAAATCAGATCCGAAGATTCCACCCTGCATTTTAGCGCTGTCTACTACCGCTTCATGCTGCTGTTCATCAGCTTCGCGACGGCGGTGGGGATCCTGGGCGCCTCGCACTACATCAAGTACCGCACCGTCGTCAAGGCGCAGAAGCTGTGTACGTTTTTGTGTGCTGAGTTTGAGCTTTTTCTTGATCCTTTTGAGCGGTTCATATCCGACCTTTTCAGACGGCCCCAACGCTACGGCCAACAACGTGCCACGCGGCAGGCCAGTTCAGCAGCTGGAAGAGCGACCGACGTCTGCCTACATTCCGCCCTCCTCCACCGGCGCCCCCAACTAGGATCAACGACTACAACAAATACCACGATTTCCTTTTTCCTCTGTAGAATTCTGTGTTTTTTTGTATTGTGATCTTTTTTTCTGATTCACGTCACTAAAGTAGTTTCTGAATAAAGACACACAGCCAAGTCCGAATTGATGGTGCATCTCTCTCTCACTCTCACTCTCTCGCTCTCTCTCTCTCTCTCTCTCTCTATTGCTCTCTCTCCTTCGCTCTCTTATTATCACTCTCGCTCTCACTCACGCTGTCTATCTCTCTCCCCCTCGCTCTCTATCTCTCTCCCCTCGCTCTCTCATTATCTCTATTTTTCTCTCTCTCGCTCCCTCTCTCTCGCTCTCTTTCTCTCTTTCTATCTCGCTTTCTATCTCTCTCGCTCCCACTCTCGCTCTCGCTCTCGCTATCGCTCTCTCTCTCTCTCTCGCGTTTCAACTTTCAAATTAGTGTAACTAAATTCGGTAATTTGAATCTGAGCGATTAGCATCACGAGACCATATCGCATTTCTGAAAGTCATTGTCTGGCTGTCTTTCTCGCCAAAACCGCCCTCCAATCAACCGTCAAGCTCCGCTTCCTGATGCTGCTCTTGTTTCTTCTGATGCTACTGCCATTTGTGCAGCTTCAAATGGTGGGGGCTTTCGGCAAGAATGTAGTTTACCTCAAAGAAGTTAGCAGTCTTGACTTCTGTTTTTTACTTCAATACGGTTGGGGGATGTCAGACTAGAGAGGCCCCCCTTCCTGCAGCCCGCCCCGTACTCTAACTTTATCAGCTCCCCATCGGCCTACAGGTGCTTAAAGGATACCAATGACTTCGGCTCATACCAATGACTTCGTTGGGATTCCTGGGAGAGTCTTTTGGTATGACTTACAAAAGACCTGTAGTACCACGCAGTAGATATAAGGTAGGAGAGGACCGGCTGGAGGGGAGGTGTACTGCAACGAATGTGTTAAAGGATACTCAAAAGCCAGTACCATCTGCGTCTTGTCGTGTTTTCCCGACAAAAAAACGAAAACCCTCTTTAGAGCCCTGAGCATGTGAACTGTGACGTGACCGGCTACCCGTGGCATCCGGAAAGGGAGTGCAAGCCGCTGAAGCGCGACATCTACCCTGCTGACCAGGGAGTGGCATTCCATGAGCTGATCACAAGCGGGACGAAACAATTTAACGTCACCTACGGTACCTTTGTTAAGCTTTTGTTTTTCGCACTGGTTTTTTAGCGGGGGGCGGGTGCGAGGGCGAGCGGGAGGGGAGCGAGTGAGAGAGAGATAGAGAGCAAGGGAGAGAGACGACTAGCAAGAGCGGCCACTTCAAGTATTTTTATTTTTCATTTGCAGCGTGCCCCGACAACCCGACGGAGCCCGACTTCGTCGTGTTTTGCTACACGGAATGGGTGAATGGTGATTTTTTTGCTAAGCGCAAGCATGGCGATATATCCGTAGGCCGTTTTAGCCGTGTAATGGCAAGCTGCTAAAACAATGGCTATTGAAGAGGCCGTAGAACGCGGCCATAAGGAACTACGCCGATCCGTACAACGTATTGTCGCTTATCCTAATGTTTCCGAAAACCATTTTCAAGCCTTCATAACGTTCTTGATACATTTTTCCCAATCATTCTTTTAACAGACCTCGACTCTGCTCGAGCTGCACTTTTGCATACCTAAAACATGCATGTTTAGATAAGTGCCCGTATCTCCAACTAGCTAGATACCTTTGCACTCCTATATCTCGCTTGATTTTTTTAGAGCGACTCGGGAACGAGCAAGCTCGGATCGAGCCGATGGGATGCTGGCAGTACGGCTGGAAGAAGAATCCCGAAAGCAGAGCCGAATGCGGTTCGTCAATTCATCAAATATTAAAATAAAATAATCAATTATCGGTTCTGGGCTGTTAGCGGGGGGGGACGTGTTAGCGGGATCCCGACTCACACTGCACTGCACTCTAACCAAAATTTCTTTCCCTCCCCCCACAAAGCCCCCTCCCACTAACGACCTAGAATAAAGCGACGGGTGTTTTTTCAGAAAATGCCTCGGTGCTGACGGAGGACCGTCTCCAAGGATGGCCGAAAGAACCGATCAAGCTGATTGCACCAGCCGGGAAAGGCTTAATCGACCTGGCAAATGAATACGTCAAGGACTACGTGACAACACATTCGTGATGCTCTAACAGGATTTTTAGGGGTATGCGGGCGAGCCGATTGGGTACTCGAGGACTGCGACGCGACGTGACGACTTTGTTTACGATGTGGGTTTACAGGACTTGGCAAAACCGCTGTAATTTTTTGGGCGATAGGGTTAAAGTTCAGTTTACCCCCAGCCGGCCCGCAACTTTTGTGTCTCGGCTCGCTGTTCATCTAAAGGTGTGTAAAGTATACTAAAATGTTTATCTTGCTCTGGCGAGTATTTTGGTACCAGATGGTTCCAGTCGCTTCGCGACTGTAACCATCTGGCCTTCGGGCTACCCTTCATGCAATCCACTTAAAAAACTACTTCGATACCTCCCTGGTGGCTTTAGATACCCCCCATGGCTGAAATCCCCTTCAAAAACTACCTAGATACCTTCCTGATGGCTTCAGATACCCCCCATGGCTGAAATCCCCTTCAAAAACTACCTAGATACCTTCCTGATGGCTTCAGATACCCCCCATGGCTGAAATCCCCTTCAAAAACTACCTAGATACCTTCCTGATGGCTTCAGATACCCCCCATGGCTGAAATCCCCTTCAAAAACTACCTAGATACCTTCCTGCTGGCTTCAGATACCCCCCATGGCTGAAATCCCCTTCAAAAACTACCTAGATACCTTCCTGATGGCTTCAGATACCCCCCATGGCTGAAATCCCCTTAAAAAACTACCTAGATACCTTCCTGATGGCTTCAGATACCCCCCATGGCTGAAATCCCTTCAAAAACTACCAAGATACCTTCCTGATGGCTTCAGATACCCCCATGGCTGAAATCCCTTCAAAAACTACCTAGATACCTTCCTGATGGCGTCAGATACCCCCCATGGCTGAAATCCCCTTCAAAAACTACCTAGATACCTTCCTGATGGCTTCAGATACCCCCATGGCTGAAATCCCCTTCAAAAACTACCTAGATACCTTCCTGATGGCTTCAGATACCCCCATGGCTGAAATCCCCTTCAAAAACTACCTAGATACCTTCCTGATGGCTTCAGATACCCCCCCATGGCTGAAATCCCCTTCAAAAACTACCTAGATACCTTCCTGATGGCGTCAGATACCCCCCATGGCTGAAATCCCTTCAAAAACTACCTAGATACCTTCCTGATGGCTTCAGATACCCCCATGGCTGAAATCCCCTTCAAAAACTACCAAGATACCTTCCTGATGGCTTCAGATACCCCCATGGCTGAAATCCCCTTCAAAAAACTACCTAGATACCTTCCTGATGGCTTCAGATACCCCCATGGCGGAAATCCCCTTCAAAAACTACCTAGATACCTTCCTGATGGCTTCAGATACCCCCCATGGCTGAAATCCCCTTCAAAAACTACCTAGATACCTTCCTGATGGCTTCAGATACCCCCCATGGCTGAAATCCCCTTCAAAAACTACCTAGATACCTTCCTGCTGGCTTCAGATACCCCCCATGGCTGAAATCCCCTTCAAAAACTACCTAGATACCTTCCTGATGGCTTCAGATACCCCCCATGGCTGAAATCCCCTTCAAAACTACCTAGATACCTTCCTGATGGCTTCAGATACCCCCCATGGCTGAAATCCCTTCAAAAAACTACCTAGATACCTTCCTGATGGCGTCAGATACCCCCCATGGCTGAAATCCCCCTGAAAAACTACCTAGATACCTTCCTGATGGCGTCAGATACCCCCCATGGCTGAAATCCCCTTCAAAAACTACCTAGATACCTTCCTGATGGCTTCAGATACCCCCCATGGCGGAAATCCCCTTCAAAAACTACCTAGATACCTTCCTGATGGCTTCAGATACCCCCCATGGCTGAAATCCCCTTCAAAAACTACCTAGATACCTTCCTGATGGCGTCAGATACCCCCATGGCTGAAATCCCCTTCAAAAACTACCTAGATACCTTCCTGATGGCGTCAGATACCCCCATGGCTGAAATCCCTTCAAAAACTACCTAGATACCTTCCTGATGGCTTCAGATACCCCCATGGCGGAAATCCCCTTCAAAAACTACCTAGATACCTTCCTGATGGCTTCAGATACCCCCCATGGCTGAAATCCCCTTCAAAAACTACCTAGATACCTTCCTGATGGCGTCAGATACCCCCCATGGCTGAAATCCCCTTCAAAAACTACCTAGATACCTTCCTGATGGCGTCAGATACCCCCCATGGCTGAAATCCCCTTCAAAAACTACCTAGATACCTTCCTGATGGCTTCAGATACCCCCCATGGCGGAAATCCCCTTCAAAAACTACCTAGATACCTTCCTGATGGCTTCAGATACCCCCCATGGCTGAAATCCCCTTCAAAAACTACCTAGATACCTTCCTGATGGCTTCAGATACCCCCCATGGCTGAAATCCCCTTCAAAAACTACCTAGATACCTTCCTGATGGCTTCAGATACCCCCATGGCTGAAATCCCCTTCAAAAAACTACCTAGATACCTTCCTGATGGCGTCAGATACCCCCATGGCTGAAATCCCCTTCAAAAACTACCTAGATACCTTCCTGATGGCTTCAGATACCCCCCATGGCTGAAATCCCCTTAAAAAACTACTTCGATACCTTCCTGATGGCTTCAGATACCCCCATGGCTGAAATCCCTTCAAAAACTACCAAGATACCTTCCTGATGGCGTCAGATACCCCCCATGGCTGAAATCCCCTTCAAAAACTACCAAGATACCTTCCTGATGGCTTCAGATACCCCCCATGGCTGAAATCCCCTTAAAAAACTACTTCGATACCTTCCTGATGGCTTCAGATACCCCCCATGGCTGAAATCCCCTTCAAAAACTACCTAAATACCTTCCTGATGGTTTAAGATACCTCCCTAGCCGAAATCCTTTTAAAAAACGAAAATAACGACCGACCGGATGGAATGAAAGAAAAAAAGAAATGAAATCCCCCGTGAAAATTTTCATCCACGAAACGCGCGCGACCTGGCTCACTATGTCCAAAATCACCCCAACCTCCGTCCCCCACCCCTTTTACTAAGGAAAAAACTTTCAAAGTTAATTTTAATAATTTAAACTAAAACTTTTTCGTAATTTTTTTATCAGTTTGGGGGTTTCTGACCACGCTCTATCCGAATCCGAAGAGAGCTAAGCTCTAGCTCCTTTCCCCTTCGAGTTGAATTCGGCTTCACACAGACGGACAGACGGACGCGTCAAGAAAATTATTATAGTTGATACTTTACACACCTGTAGATGAACCGGGAGCCGAGATACGGTGGGTGGGCGTCGGCTGGGGGGAAGGGGGGGTGAACTGCACTTCAGCCAAGACCCCTCCCCCTCACTGAGTTAGTGCTCCAAAAACGCCCGCCTGCTATGCGGTGATTTTTTCGAGCGCAAAACGCGACGTTTAGTTCTAATGTTTTATGTTTTTGTGTCGCGTTTTTCTCAGCTAATTTACCTGATATCCCCCGCACAAAACGACTGAAATTGTTGCTAGGGTTCTGTCGTATTTGTCGGGGGGGGGGTACTGTTGCGCCTTTTCGGCCCGTTTCTGCGTGATCAGCAACCGATTCACCATTTTCAGCCGTCCTGGCTGCCTACAACGACAACCACTGCCACCAACACGACAACGGTAATGGGCTGTTAGCCGGGGGGACCCCAAATTCCTTAGACCATTTTTATAGCAATTTTCAGCTATCGTAAACCTCGTAGAAATTTTGGCAAATTGGCGATTTTTTTGACTTAGAGCCCTGAGCATGTGTACTGTGACGTGACCGGCTACCCGTGGCATCCGGAAAAGGCGTGCAAGCCACTGATGCGAGACATCTACACTAATGACTCGGGAGTGGCATTCCATGAGCTGATCACGAGTGGGACGAGACAACTTAACGTCACTTACGGTACTTTTTAAGCATTTGTTTTTCGCAGTGGTGTTAGTGGAGAGAGTTCTGAGAGTGAGTGAGAGAGAGATAGCCGGAGGGGAGAGAGAAAGAGGAGCGAGGAAGAAAGAGCGCGAGGGAAGAGAGAGAGAGAGAGAGAGAGAGAGAGAGAGAGAGAGAGAGAGAGGGGAGAGAGACGACCAGCAATGCCACTTGGATTTTGATTTTTCATTTGCAGCGTGCCCCGACAAACCGACGGAGCCCGATTACATTGTGTTTTGCTACACGGAATGGGTAAATGGTAAGCGGCTAAACAAATGGCTTATATTTTGAGTTCTTTCCCATTATCGGGGGGGGGGTCTAAATTAATACAAAAAAAAATTGGTCCCGCCGCCCCTCCACCGATAATGCGCAAGCACCAGCTTTTTTTTAAGAGCGACCCGGGCACGAGCAAGCGCGGATCGAGCCGATGGGATGCTATCAGTACGGCTGGAAGAATAGTCCCGAAAGCAGAGCCGAGTGCCGTTAGTGTTTTAATCTCTTATTAGTGTCTTATGGTTAGTTAGCTAGCTACGCACTTCCCCCCGTTAACGACTTAGAATCAAGCATCAGGTGTTATTTTGAGAAAATGCATCGGTGCTGGTCGAGGCTTATCTCCAAGGATGGCCGAAAGAACCGATAAAGCTGATCATGCCAGCCGGGAAGGGCCTAATCGCGCTGGCAAATGAATACGTCAAGGACATTGTAACAACACATCCGTGATGATCTTAACGAATTTTTTAGTCATTTGCGGGCGAACCTATTGGATTCACGAGGACTGCGACGCGACGTGACGACTTTGTATATGATGTGGGTTTATGGAGCGGTCAAAAACGTTCGCTACTTTGAGCCTTCATAACTTTTGGCGCACATTGGGCTAAAATCTGG
>CATQJA010001987.1:0-5000 GCA_958295435.1 Mesorhabditis spiculigera | reverse complement strand
TTTCATTTGCATTATCGAGGGGAAAACTTTTTTCGAAAGGCAATGTAAACGTAATCAACTTTTTAATAATTAAGCTATGTTTTGAGTGCAAAAAAAATCACGAAAAACCGTGAAAATTTTTTTGCGCAGTTTTTGGTCGTAATCGGCGATCTTTCGGGGTCTTCGGGTACTTGATCGTTAGCGGGGCTAATGTTTCTTTTTCGCCTATACCTTTCGGTTTATGCTTTATACTGCTAGCCAGAATTTGACGTTTTATACCCTACGTCCTTTACAGCCGCGAGTTCTACCAATACGTGCTGATCTTCTTGAGCGTCGCCGGCGCGGTCGCGATTATTGGCGGCGGGAAATTGTGCATCTACTTCGAACAGAAGAAACGTCTGTTTTCTGTTGTTTGATACCCGGTGTTGGTGAGTTAACGGGGAGGGGTTCGCAGGGCCAAGACCTTAGCCGATGCCTTTAGCAAAACCTGAAACTCAATCTGTTTTTCAGGGAACTTCCCCGATCGAGATCCGCCCCCAACTCCGCCGGCCAACCCGACGCCGAACGCGCCCACCAATCCAGCCACTCCTACCGCCCCGACGACCACAACCACCACGAATGAACAAATCGCCTGATCTCTACCCCGGGCCGAGCACGACGTTCAAGCAAAGCTCGTACTCCAGACCTGTAAAACTCATTCAATACACGATGTTCTTTGTGATTGATATAACCAGACGTTTCGAATAAAATCCTTTGCAAGGCTGGAAATGCCGACGCAGTAAATAGATAAATTTCTCCTGGCGGTTCAAGGTTGGCGTAGTAAGCGAATTGAAAGTGTAGCTACAGGGTGTCCCAAAAAAAAAAACCCCCCCTACCTAGCGGTCCGCAGTCAAGTCCGATTTTTATGATTTAACTACCCATCGATAGCTCTCGAAAAGGCGAGAAAACAAGCGGGTCTCGTTTTCTAAGATTTAATCTAATTCCATCGATATTTAAGGTTTTTCTAAAAAAACTGGTACTTTTTCAACAGGAATTTGCAATTAGCATGCAGATCCTGCACAAATTAGCAGTTTTCATGGTTTTTGAACGTAAAATTAGCGAATAAAAATGCATAATAAAGGAAATGAACCCTCCTTGTTTTCTCGCCTTTTCGAGAGCTTTCGATAGATACCTAAATCGTAAAAATCGGAATCGACTGCGGACCGCTAGGTAGGGGGGGTTTTTTTTTGGGACACCCTGTATATGGTATTTAGTAAGTTTGACTATAGTAAGGGCAGATAAACTTTCAAAAATTTGGAAAGTGTTTTTAAAATTTGACAATTTCGTGTTTTTCTCCTGAAAAATCCTTGTTTCGACCTACAATCCTACTATATATAAAAAAATAGTGTTTGTGTGTGTGTGTGTGTGTGTGCCACTTTGCATCCACTTCCGGATGTCTGTCCGGGGGACATCTCGATAGGGGATGAATTTTAAGGTATGTACGATACGTCATTAGATGCGTAATGGCCTGGAGATGACTGCACGCATCTCAGATTTAACAAAATCACCTATTTTCGACATTAAATCTAAGTTTTTGTGAAAACCTCTTTGTTAGGAACAATTAGCGTAGACCGGAAGTGGGGATTCGACTATATAAAGGGGCTGAACAGGTAATTTTTCATTTTTTGTCATCTGAATTCAGGAAAATTATGCAAAGTGAAGGATAAAACGGGGTCAGACAGGGCCAGGGTTGAAAAGTCGCGAAGCGACTTTTCAACCCTGGTTAAATTTTTAAAAACCTAGTAGGGTTTTTAGGTTTGGGAATAGCTAGAAACGATATAAAAATGTTTGCGATTCATTAAAACGTCTACGCCGACAAAAAATTGGTTTTGCCAAATCCTAACGGAGCGGAAATTCGATTCTGTTTAACTGGAATTTGTTTGCGGTTTAATGTGATTTGTTAATATGCAATTTTTTGGAAGCTATATATAAATAGTGGTTCTCGCTTGTTAAGATTTTTTCTATTTCGAAAAAGGCTCAGTTTCGATTTCGAACTTTGATAATCCTAATCTGTTGGCTAACGATATCTCAAGCCGCATGTTTCCAAATGTATATTTGTATCGTATGGCGGTTAGTCCTAATTTATCGATAGATTTATGCGGGATACTTTCTGAGCACATTTTGGTAATAGCGATACTCAACAAAAATCTGTGCACCATCATCCCGGACAAGCCTCGGCGCTGCGAATTTTGCCGGGACCCCGTGAATCACGACATAGTCGATTTCCCGCTCGCCAGACTTCCATTCGGTCACTATGCTGTCGATGAAACTTTGAAGGCATATACGAGATCCCGGTCGGACTCTGAGCAGGATTTTCGGGCACTTTAACCCGATCCACGGTTCGACGGGGACGTCACAGAACAGGGCAATCGATTCGGTGCAAGTGTTGGCGATTTGGAAGAATTTTGGCGTCGGCTCAGACACTCCCAAAAGGTCTACATGGAGGTATTTTTGATGCAGAGGCTTCATAGCTGCGATAAGGTCCAAATAAACGTCAGGATCTTTCATTGCGTGAGCTGATATTGATAGTTGTAAGGTACGAAATCCAGGTGGGATGCCGGTCATTGGCAGCTGGTATAACTCGGTTTTTGTAGCGGTAGCTCCGGATAGTAGTAGTTTTTGGGTGGTTGGATCGTCTAGGTAGAAGCATGTCGATCCAAATGACCCCATACCGATGTAATCGGCTAGAAATATGACGCCATGCTCCAAGCGGTCGTATGGCGATTCCTCGGTAATTTTCCATAGAAATCGGCAACAACGCGCGTACCGGAATCGCGTCCTCGCGCCGGAATTTCCCAGAAAATCGATAAGCCGTCGATGGAAGGTGATAGGTAAGTCGATAAATTCCATCGAATATAGATAATTGGTTTATAGCAGAGGGATAAGCCTGCAAGCTCAAAAAACAGTTGCGAAAAAGATAGGGATGACGCACCCGGCCGGAAATCGATAAACCGGGTAGCATAAGGAAATACGAACAGCGCGTAGATAAGCTTGGCGTTTTTAAGGAAAGGAAAAACCGCTTTGCAATGCTGAAGGCAGGGGGGAAATTCCGATATTTTGGCTTTCGCCAGACGGTTTTTCTTTTTTCTTCTGATTTTCCGATAGTAAAATGCTAGCTTCACGACTCGAAATTAGCTAGAGCTTAGGTCTCTTTGGATCCGGATACACGCGGCCAGAAACCCCCAAACTGATCATGAACAGAATCTAAAAACTTCTTTTTCATATTTAAAAATCTATATTTGTAATTTGGTCGTAAAAACGGCTATTGCACGATTTTCTCATAGG
The DNA here is from genome assembly GCA_958295435.1 of Mesorhabditis spiculigera. Classification (NCBI taxonomy): domain Eukaryota; kingdom Metazoa; phylum Nematoda; class Chromadorea; order Rhabditida; family Rhabditidae; genus Mesorhabditis; species Mesorhabditis spiculigera. The sequence goes on along the minus strand of CATQJA010001987.1, from coordinate 1,697 downwards.
GAGCCAGGTCCCGCGCTTTCGGCGAGGGGTGAGGAGCGCACGGCGGGGGCAGCCCGAAGTCGAGCCGCTTGCTTGCGGCTGGTTTTGTAAATAAGTTTAGTCTGTCCCAAAAAATTAAAATCCAAAATTCTGTTATTTTTCGGAAGTACATATGTATTTTTTTCTGGATTTTGAAGACCTTGGAAATTGAGCAGGCTCTATAATATGAGGCTCTTTACTGCACATCTTGAACAAGTTTATTCGGCGTAAAAAAATCAGGTAATTTTCTGAATCACGTACGCACCCCGGGCCATAGTTCTAGTCCGATAAACGATGTGAATTCGCTGCCCATCTTTCCGGACGTGCTCCTCGAGTCGTGCATGACCAGTATTCCCTTCTATCCGTATCTCTTCAAAATCTCGTGCTCCACTCTTCCACTGGGCGACTAGAGCATCGATAAAGGGTTGTATTTTTTCATTTTGATCCCAGTTGACCGTCACGACAAATATGGGGCACTTCAACTCGAGCGCCAGTATTGGATCGAAAAAGTTCGACAGTACTAGCGAGCGTATGTTCTCGTTTGCGTAGTGAATTAGATCCAGCGTGATTTGGCGACTCCAGCAAAACCAGACATGTTGAAATTTCTGGGTCTTCGGCTTCAGCTTCTCGAGTAGCTTTATTTTGTCCTCATCTTCATATGGACGATGAACAGCCAACACGTAAGTTTTCAATCCGTTCGGAATTTCATCGACTTCAAGCTCCCGAATTATGAGGTCGTTGACGGTGGTGCCGGAAAGCAATAGGTTTCTGGTACGCTTGTATTGAAGTGTACCCAATTTTTGTCATTGTCCGGCTCGAAAATGTCGGTCCTATTTTGTTCAAACTCAACTCTCTTGTATCTGTATCGATTATCTGAAGAAGCCTCGGTCATCTTCCACAAAAATCGGCATGTTCTGGCGAACCGGAATCGCGTCTTTGGATCGGCACTGCCGACAAAATCCAGCAGACGTCGGTGGAAGTTGATAGGCAAATTTGTGAAATCCATGAAGGCGTGTCAGGGCCTGGAATTTTTTGCATAATTTTTATTGCAAGAAAGTATCGATAAATGAATCAAGGATTTGAAAATAGAATAAATTTATCTACAGTAAGAAGCAAACTGAAACGGTTTCGAAAAAGGACAATTGGTCAGCCACGAAAAATGCGGGAGAGCCAGAGAAGCAGTTTGGGGCGGGTGAGTCATAGGGTTGTCCACTATCGATTTTGCCTGGATCCGAGAGCAAAAAATTTCGGCAAGGCGGGAACTTACGGCTTAGCTATTTTTTTAAAAATAAATTTTAGGAGAGTTACCGAAACGCCAATGCAAAATTATTGGAACTGGTGACACCAATAATTTCTTTTCCCGCCAAAACAGAGTCTCACGGCCCACTGCATCATTTTCACTTATCTGCGCCGCTCTCATTAGTGTGCTGGGACAGGCAAAAATGTTTGAGTCTTGAATACGTGCTAGCAAGTCCCTTATGATGGTCGCAAAATGCTAAAGCTGGCGCAAGAAACAAATTACATTTTCGGATTTTTCGTGTATATAGCGTGTATTTGCGAATATTATGTTCAACCGCAGGTTAATTTTCGATGGACTGTGTCTCTTCCGGTGGTGAAATTAACTGTGCATTGGACTCTGTAAAGAGACGTACTTTATTAATAAAGATTATCCGAGCATG
>CATQJA010001986.1:0-12862 GCA_958295435.1 Mesorhabditis spiculigera | reverse complement strand
GGCCTTACTACTATACGACGATTCCATAAAGCGTACTTTCTGCTTAGCTTCCGCATACACCTCCTTACGCTTCCGTTGGCGTCTTTCGCTCGCTCTACCCCTCAAGATCGTTCTTTCTCCCTCACGCTCTTTCTTATATCTCGCGCTTGCTCCCTCTCCCTCTCTCGCGCACCAAACACGCGCTTAAGCCAAACTTTGAAGTCATCAGGCTTAAGATGCCATTTTGCGACTCGAATTTTAATAGCTTACTTTCTTCCTACCATTTTCTGATTAAATCGAGCGAGTCATAGCCTCTTTAACGTCAATACGACGCGTCAGAATCGACCCCAAAGCTAGACATTATGTTTTTGAATCCTTTTAGGGGGAATTTCTCCTAGTTTGCCGCCGAACGCGGCTGTCGAGGCCTAGACGCCGCCAAGGGTCGATTCTTATGGTTCCTGGACATTTTAATCCAAAAACTATGACCCACTCTGATGGACAGGTTGCTGTGGAGGAGGTAGTGAAGGCAGCGGGTGATGATGGTCCACATTATAATGATCAAGCTCCTCCTTCATCGACGTCAGGAAGATCATGCCCGGCAGGTCGAGCGTCGTCGACATGCTGAAAATAGTGAGATTTCAGAGGGATTTCAGCTCGTAAGTCAATATTCTCTCGTCTCGGTGATGAAATGGTCGAGAACAGCCAAAATTGAAAATCAATGAGCGAAAAACGGGGAAGGTGAAATCAACAGAAAATAGCACTTTTTTCAAGGTTTCTGAGGACAATCGCCGTGTGATTCTGAATTTAAAGAAGATGCTAGTTGAGCTCTGGGCTCTGAAACTTCAAATCTCTAAAACGAAGTCTCAAAAGCTCTCAAACGTCACCCCTCCAAAATCCGACAAGAAGTCTCACTATTATTTAACCTTTTTGCAGGTATCTTATAACGTCACTAAAAGCATTCGAGCGTAATCGAAACCTGGGCCTTTAGAAATTCAGGGCCTTCTGGCTGGGGGCCAGGTGTTGGTGGGAGTCTCGGTGGATGGGTGGATGGAAAGGGAGAAGGGGAGTGGCCACACCCCCTTTCGGGTACCGTAGCCTTCTCAAATAGGAGGGTAGGAGGGGAGGAGGAGTGTCAGTGGGAAAGCGAGGGGGGTTTAGGAGAGGATTAGAGAAATGGAGATAATTTTATAATTTAACTTAATCCCTTCCCATCAGTTTCTGGTTTCAAAACATGAAGAGGATGAGGAAGCGCTGGATGAAAGATAGCGGAGTTGGACGAGGTCAGTGAGTGAATGAACACGAGAAAGAACCAGAGAAAAGAGAGAGCAAGAGAGCAAGAGATTCCGCGAGAGAGATCGAATAGATTTAAGAAAACGCATAAAATGGCGCGAGGTAACAAAAGTTAGAGCAAAAAGGGAATGAGTACGAGAGCGAGAGAGAGCGAGAGAGCGAGAGAGAGCAAGAGAGAGCGAGAAAGATAGAGTCAATTTAAGAAACGTATAGAAACAGCGTAAGTTGACAGAAGTTAGAGGAAGAGCGTGAATGAGCACGAAGGGGGCGACGATTCGAGCGAGCGTGAAAGAAATTCAGAGCAAACGATATAAGCGCACTAGAGAGAGAAGGAGAGAGAGAGAGAGCGAGGGCGAGTCCCACTCACCAAAAAACCCACGACCAAACCTGTGAAAATCCCCCCCGATCGCTCCTGTAAATCGGCTTCCGCCGCCCCCTAATCAATCGATACGATAATCCGTATTCTATCCATCGCCCCGTTTTTTTGTTTTCGACCCCCGCTTTCCACTTGATTTTGTGATGTGCATACCTGCGGAAAATTGAGATTACCGTATATTCCGCTTGGTCGCCAGGAATCGGGGTGGCGGATTAGAATTTGTGGAATGGGGCAGAGGGGGGTGATTAATGGTGGGGCTACATGGGGATGCTATCGACAGCCTAGTAAATAGGAGGGGGTTGGAGAAATATCATGAGAATCCCGATTTCAACACGTGTTTTCGGAGAAGTGTTCCATTAGCAAAAATTAAGGCGAAGCAGAAGGCCTACGCGACGCTACTACCGATTAGCTACCGGAATCAATGCTTTCAGACGATAATAAAATCCATGTTGCCTTCGCGTAAGTTCACAAAAAGCAGCTTAAAGGTATCGAATAAGTCATTCAAGGGACAAGCAAGCCAAGAATATGGAGTTTTGGCCTTCGATGCCTTACGGTTTGCATGCGTAATGTGGCTGCGTGGCACGGTCGTATCTTATTAGACGACAGGGAGAGACGTATTACGCGTTGCGTGTCGCGGTTGGCAGCATAGTCAAGGCTTGCCCGTCCCTGGAAAATCCAAAAGGCTAACTTCTAATACGATCGAAAATATAGACACCTAGTTGACGATAGGGTCGGTCACCTTCTCAGTCCTTTAGAAAGAGAAGGAGAGCTTATGGAATTCTTGCTTCAATCGATCCAAGATCCCGCTTTTCCTGATAGTACTTGTTGTTTAAAATTTGTAAAAATGGTTTTGCTAGACAACATTTAAGAAGACCCTTCAACAGCTTTTCGCGCCTATTTTACAACCCTGTTTCTTGCTCACCATTTCTAATAACAGATCATTAGTGTTCTATGCCCAAAATAGCCACTATAAGCCCTTCTTATTATGTTCTGCCGCTTTTTCAGTGTATCGTGCTATTTCGGGGCGCTTTTAGCACCTGAAACGGCTATCACGAGGTGGCGGGGCATGGAAAAAAGGCAAACACGCCTACCGTAGTCTCAGGTGAACGCTGGGGTCCTTGGTGGGACATTTTTTTGTGGCTCGAAGTTACTGTAAGCTTCGAAATCGACAGGAAAGAGCAAGAGAGCGAGAGAGAGCGAGAGAGAGAGAGAGAGGAGAGAGAGAGAGAGAGTGAGAGTGAGAGAGAGGGAGTAAGAGCTTGAGTGAGGGGTTGGAAGCGAGCAAGTTAAACTTTTCACCCCATAAATTAAAGTTGACTCAAATGAGAAAGGATTCATCCAAGAACCCATAAGAGACAACACGGCTTTTTGGCATAAGCTCCTCCAAACGAAGCCAATAAGTCGAGTGGGTGTTTGGGGGGTGAAGAAGTGGCTTTAGGGCCACGTTATAAGTGGGTGTTAAGAGGTGTCAAGAAGACCGCTTGGGTACGGTAACTGTGGGCCTCGGGGCACAGCTGGATTTAAGGTTTACCTCCAAAAATCCGGGAAAATTACGGTATTTATTCGAACGTTTAGATGAATATTCAAAGTCATTCTAAGTCAAAATAGTCAGATTGGGGTAGTAGCTATGCCGAGCTTGAAGCTATGCTTTCGGCTTTTTCTGCCATAGCCGGGCTGTATTTTTGGTTTTTTCTTATTCTCTAGAACGTGCCGTGCAAAATCTTTGAAGAGCTACGGCAATTTCTGAGCACTTTTGTTGCGCGAAAAAACGCGAGAATTCGATAATCAAGGCTATAATACTCAATTTTAAAAGGTCTCGTCGCGAACTACGGTAGCTTATGACATGCTCCTCAAAAATATGGGATACTCTGATTTTGCATGAATACAATGAAATTATGGTTTTTTTTTGCCAAAACGACATAAATTCTCTATAATCAAGTCCAAAACGCGCACTCCTCACAACTTCCGTTTGTTGTCAAATCAAGTGGGCCTAGGGGCCCAATTTAGGGTACAAATTGCCGGCGTTGCGCAATGCAGGCCGGCTGTGGCCCACCGCAGGAGATTTGTGCCCCATTGGCCCATCCCCTTCAAAACCCTCCCCCGCCCCTCCCTGGTGTGTTCATTGTTTTTCCGGTGATCGTTGCAACCTCGGATAATTGGTTTTCTTTTTCTTGTATGTGTATCTGTCCGTCTCGATAGATCTGTCTGTCTGTGACCACATCGGTTCCGCCCTCAATTATCGCTATCTGCCAAAAGTTTTGCACCTGGCGCCGGTACCGTTTTTTGGGGAAGAAGATGTTTGAATGGAGCGTCCATTAAACGTTTCTCGGTGATCAGGAAATTTAGAAGAGTATTGAAGCTAAGTGTGGAACAATTTTACATGTAATAGCGTATAGAAGCGTACTATAATCCTGAGCAAGGGGCTGTGTGTACCACTACAAACAGTGCACAATGCATACTACGTAAGCCTACGGAAGCGCACAGCGTTGTACTCAAACGTACGGTAGCTGCCGGTGCCGATTTTGGCGGGCAGTTGCGGAGGTCCTGGGGTGAGGGGGCTGACTCTTGCAAACGCCGCGTTTTTTTGAAGGTACTTATTACCCAATGTAGCGGGCAGTAGCGCACTATCGATATTCGTAGCGTAAGTATGAGCAACGTAAGTATACATGGGTCGACGCTTGCATGCGCCGCATAAGCGTGGCTGGCCACGCTCTTCCGGAGCGTGGAGGACCACGCTCATGCGGCGCTTTATGCGTCCTTTTTCACGCGCGCGATTTAACTCCAGATGCAAATCGAAAATTTTAAGGACATATATTTATGATTTCGATTTGCAAAAATGAAATGCCGATACATAACTATCAGGGTCATCTTTAAATTTTGATAAATAAACAAGATAGATCGTGTTTCAACTTCTTGTTAGTTAAATTCTCGAAAACGGATCGATTTTTGCTTTCATGTCCCTTGGAAAACTTTGATTTTGCATTTTTAGAAACTTTGCATAAGCATTTCCGGAGCGTGGCGGGCGACGCTCATTTCGGCGTGGTTTATTAAGAGGCACGCGCGCCAGCGTGGCTCTCCACGCTCCGGAAGAGCGTGGCCGGCCACGCTTATGCGGCGCATGCAAGCGTCGACCCATGTATAAACGTAAGGCCCTCCAGCGTAGTGAAACGTGCTGTCGCGTACTGTGGTGTACTCTGTCGGGCTGATGCGTGTTGTGGTGTGCGGCAGCCTGCGGCAGTGCGTACTTAGGCCACTGTAGCGTCGAGTAGCGTACTGCCGTCCATTGTAGTGTGCGCTCCGAAGCGTACTGAAGCGTACATACGTGTGTTGCCGCGTACTGAAGGGGATTGTTAGGTACTTCCGCGTGCAAACGTGCATTGTAGCTCGTAAGCTGCTGCTAAATACGTCCTTTGTGGCAAGGTAGCTTGTTCTATCGCACCGTAGCGTCCCGTAGTTGGTCTGTAACAAAGCCGCAAGATTCGAACGCCCCTCGTCAATTTCGACGTGCTACTTCCAATCCCCCGATCTTCCACGGAACTACACATTTTCGAGCGCACATCAGCGTGCCATTAAGTTCAGCTGGGCCAGCTGGATCAAGGCTTCGTGAAAAACACGATATCACCTGTTTTCCGGAGGGCTCCAGCCCCACGTCAATGGGTTTCACCGCGTACACCTGCCGCCTGAAAACCTCCCGGGGCCCTCGATCAACTTTTTCACCTCAAAAAATGCTTGTAATGACCGATAATTATTCAATTAGAAGGCTCGGGGGTCACCAGAAAAAAACTGGCCGAAAATTGTCAGGTGAAACATTGCGGGGAAATCAGGATTTCAGGCGAAAACCCATGTGATTTGGAGCGGAGCGTAATTTCACGGCATGTGTTTTTTAATTGAGAATTGAGAGGTTGAGGAAGTTGTGGTATGAATAATAAATTTCAGGCGGTTGATTTCTGCAGACCGCCTTCCTTGTCTGGCCGCTTCAAAAAGCAGTTCCGGGTTTTGGAAAAAAAGCTGGGCACCCGATTTTACGGACTTTTATTATTCATAAAATCTTGAAGGATAAAGGCCCGTAAACTACACCTGAAAATTCGTAGGATTTTAAAGGCGCGGGAGAGTGACGGAATCGACCCTAGTATAGGCTAGGTCTTGTCAGCTCCAAATTACACCCGCAAGCGCACGTCGATTTTACATTTTGGGCACTGCTTACATTAGTCGCTTGTGAGAAAAAGTCGTGAGGGCGAGAGAGAGAGGGAGAGAGAGAGCGAGATAGAGCGAGAGAGAGCCAAAGAGAAAGAGAGCGAGCGAGTGAGAGAAAGCGAGAAAGAGTGTGTATGAGAGAGAATGGAAGAAGAATAGAGAATAGACTCAAACGTCTGAACTTAAAAATTTGGCTAACCTGCAATATCGATAAGCCACGTATAAAAGGGTAGTAAGGACGATATTCAATCTGTTGTTCTGATGCCCTCTTCCTCCTCTTACTCCTCGTCTTCGTCCTCATGGCTCATCAGAAATTCAGGTGCAGCTGGAGGCAAGGCAGCGGGAAGGGGAGGAGAAGGAGTCCGATTACGAGATTGGGATTAGAGGCTCCCGGGTAGCAGCTAGATATCTAGCCGGAAGGGGGCACACAATAGGCAACAGGTGAGCTGCATGTCCAACCATCAGAGTGGAATAGGAGGGGAGGAATTTGAATTCGAGGTAGTTTCATAAATTCAGCTAAGTTTTTAAGGCATAGATAAATTTTGGATCTACGGAGTTGGAAGGACTCAAAAAATTCTACACCTACAGTAACCGCTGAAAATCAGGACCAGCTTAAAAAATTAAATTACATTGCATAAAGCTGAGGGGAATTTTAGCCTTAAAAATCTGAATAGCTGGAATTTTGTAACCTACGGAAGATCTGTCTAGGAAAACCTGAATGATCTACATGAAAGAATTGCTAAGGATATCAACAAGCCTTTTTAAGCCGTGCAAATTACCAAATTACCAGGACGTAGATTTAGGCCCCTTGAAGCGTCCTTTAAACGGTTTGTGATGACCCTTGAGGGCGCAGCTAACCAGCCAACCAGCCACCTGGTTGACCTTATGAAGAGCATGGAGAGGGAGGAGGATTATACTGGAGTGTACTGGAGGATTAGAGCCGCAAATTATCGTCGATGCAGGCGGCATCCTGATTTCATCCCGTAAAATTGACACCAGCAGGTGATTGGTCGGTATTTGATGTGTACCGATCGTAAAGCTGACTTCAAAAATCGGTGAGTTAAAGGGCACGTTCAAGGAGGTTTTTTTGGAAAAAAGCAAGATTTTCGCCGCGTCCGGGGGTCGAACCCGGGCCCCCCACTCGGGAGGCGCGGATGGATACCAGTCAGCCACAGATACAACCTGCCGAGGGGGCGAGGGGCGCCCCACGCCGCAAAGGAGGGGAATGGCCTCTCACAGCACGGGCAGGCAGTGCGCGCGGTCCCTACGTCCATAGGGTGTATACGTTGGGACGAGTATACGGCCCCTCCCTGAACGTGCGCTTTAAGCCGATAATATCCCAACAAAAGTCAAGGTATATTGGTAATACGAATGAGAAGGTAACTGTCGGTTACTTCGAGAAGAAAATTCTAAAATTCTGAAGCGAAAGCTTTACTTGAAGCCCTCCCCAGAAACAAACAAAACGCTATGGCACACAGCTTGAAAGTTGTCCATTTGGGGTTGTCGTGGCGGAGGGTGGATTGTTCGAAGCGGATCGTCGCGTAGGGATTACCCGGCTCCATTGAAAAACTCTTTTAACCCCCCCCGCGCGCGCAAACTCGGGTCAAAACCCCGGGCCGCGCGCCCAGCTTTAAACGGCCCAAATCCGCGGGGGTCGGCCAACGGATTACACCTATAGCTGTGCACTCGGCGACCCGTTTCAAGGGGGGGGGGAGGGAAGCTAAAGGTTAGAAGTGGCAGGGTACTTGTATTTTTGTAGTGTTTCAGCAGTCTGTTTTTTTGGTTATTTTCTTTTGGCCTTCCCGAATCACTTTAAAGGAACGTGTAAGGCATCAGGATGCATTTTTTGGCTCCTGAGCTCTGGCTTTGGTCTCTTGATTTTGCCGCGCGCTATACGCGACGTGCACGTCTGCTTCTAACTTGCGTAGTCGCTTACGTGGAATTTATGGCGACCAAACGGTGCGCATTACGTACCGCGCATTGATAAAAATTGTAGAAATCCCTGCGCTAAATTTCTCTCTGGGTTTTGCTGTGATCGCGCGACGCAACGCGCACGCACGCTTTTCCCAGCCGTAGGAGTTTACGACCCTTTTCTGCGTACCTATCAGCCGCAATGCGCGCGCGTTACGTATGGCGACGCAAAAAAACTCATACGAAAGCCAGGCTAACAAGGGAAGTGCACGACCGGCCCACGAGCAGAAACGCAAGAAAGCTGAAGAGTTCGTGAACAGCATAAGAGACAGGATCGCAAACGGGCTGCCACTTGATCGGCTCGCCAATGCCGATCAAAGCTGTTTCAATAAGGAGATGTATACAGATCGGACTTTGTCGCTTATTGGAGAGAAAAAAACGATACGAAAAGTCCAGGCGTCAGCTTCTTTGACACATTCCTTCACCATAATGCCTACAATATATGCCAGCGGGACCCTCGCCAAGAAGTTATACATCAACCTCCAGGAGCCGACTGGCCGCTTTCCGGCCGCAGGACATTTTCAGGCCGATAATCTCGTCGTACGATGTGGAAAGACCCATATCATGTCGAAGGCATCAATGGTCGAGTGGGTCAAGGAATGCGTTGCCGATCCAAATAATCCGGAAATTGACGTTTTTCTCCTCGATCATTGGACTGGATTTCTCGATCATGAATTATTCAATTCCGCTCTACCGGACGGCGTAGAAATCGAGATCATCAATATACCTGCCGGCACGACTGGTATCGTACAGCCTTTGGATTTGTACTTCTTCTGCCCGGTCAAGGCCATGATTAAGCGGATCCATGCATACGTGATAACACAATCCATCGACTTCACCATTTTCAAAAGAGACCATATCCTGATGGTGATCTCACAAGTCTATTGGACAATCTGCTCGCCTGTCTTCACGGAATTCCTGAAATATTGCTGGTTCCGCGGAGGCTATCTCGACACTCATCCGCTGCCCTTCGAGACTCCAAATCAGTTCTCATTGAACCCGGCCAACTGCAGCATAGGATGCAAAACTTGCGGAGAAGACGGACTTATAAAATGTGCATATTGTTATGAAGTAATTTGTTTTGATTGTTTTTTTGTTAAACTGCATCGTTGTGCTTGAACTCCTAGTTTTTGCTGTGATTCTTGTTTGAAATGTTAGAAAAAAAACAAAAAGATATTTTAAACGTTTTATTAATTATTCCATGGGTTTATCAAGAATCCAAACGGCATTCAGGCAAAAAAGCAAAAACCTGTGCCGCGGACGGGAACGAACCAGGGACCCCCGTTTAGTAGGCGCGGCTCCTTACCACTAGGCCACCTGACCGCTGCGATTGGGGTTTCGGGGCGGTCTGAAAATCCATCGGGGGCCAGACGCTGTTTTCGCCCGAAAAATGACGGAAATGACTAGAAATTCTCGAAAAACTTTGAAGCTTCATAACTTTTTTCTCCGTTTTATTTAGCAAATTCTGATTACAGATTCGGAATCCCCGTGTCCAACTCTATCAGATCCACTATGTTTCGTGTCGATTTGCCGTGGGCCGGTCGTGCACTTCCCTTGTAAGATGAATTTAGCATGGTTTTTACCACGCCCGCGACACGCAGCGCGTCCTTTCCATTGGCAAAAATCTTGGTGCATCACGCGACGCAAGCGGGAGGGGGACGCGTTGCGTATCGCAGGTTCGACAAATCCTTTGGAAATCCATTGTCACGAAATCCATGGTCATGTACAATAACAAGCGAACAAACCCTTCAATTACGATAAGTTCCTCTATCTAAAATTGGTAAATTTATTCGTAGTTTCTTTTTTAATTTTTTGGCGACTCAATCCACGGCTTCATTGTGAGAAGAGCTCGTCCTGAATATCCAAAAATCTTGGCTTGCGTTTTCAGGTTCACCTCAACCTGATGGACGACCAATTTCGGGATCCGCGGCGCCACCGCCGATTTGTCACCAATTTTCTGCAAGCAGCAAAGATGTATTGGCGGAAAGATGACACTCACCTGCGTTAGATTACCCGCTTCAACATCCCCGTCACTGCGTCGCGCCACTGTCTGAAAAGGCGTATCAATGAAATCAAACTTTATTGAAGTTGGATCATAACGACATTATGTGTTAATTGACCAGGGCGGATGCGTCGCGTGTCGCGGGCGCGGAAAGACAAGTTCGTTAGCTAGTAAGCCATGGAAGTAAATTTTCCGAACTACTAACAATAATAAAAAATACCTGATTAGGAGAGTAGTAGCCACTTGAAGACGTGTTTTGGCCCTCATCTAGATCTTGGTGAGGACCTGGGTGTTCTTCGGATAGCAGGGCCTAGAAATCCCTATTTATTTTCTTATAAAACATAGTCAGAAAATCTAGAAAATGCCAGGCCTAATTATTAAGACTGGCTGCTAAAACAAGACAGTACAGTACAAAATACACCAACTTACCGTGCCCATCGTCGAGTCGTCTCCTCGAGATTGCGCGGATTTTCTAAATAAATTGATGAAGCTTTGAAACCACTATTTTTTTTACCTTTTTGACTTCTTTTTCCGGAATCGACTTTCCGCCACATCCCTTGGCTCAACCCCGAGTAGCTCCCGGCGTTGCGTTCGCATTTTCTCGCGGCGACTTTCTAAAAAAGTTAATGAACCGAACCCTATGCTGTTTTTCGGGGTTGGCTTCAACAAAAAACCGGGGATGGTTTATGCGATTATCAGGATTATATGGCTTACTTTTATTTATTCTGATGTAGCCTGGAAATACAAAATAAACAGTTTTAGAAGCTTCGGTTTCACCAGCCTAACACGCTTCTCTGGATTAAATAGCGTTGAAAATTACACTGGTTAGACGATTTGAACAGTTCAAGCGACTTTCATCTGACCTTTTTGGCTTTATAAACCTCCAAATTCTCACCTCGCGTCTGCCCAAAATGTTTTGTCGTAAAGTTGCGTAGAGGGTCGAGCTTGTAGCCGTATCTGCAATTGGAATTTTCCTCTATCAACTATAATAAAAAAGTAGTGGTGTCTGTCTGTCTGTCTGTCTGTCTGTCCGTCATGTCCCGAATTCAACTCGAAGGGGAAAGGAGCTAGAGCTTAGCTCTCTTCGGATTCGGATAGAGCATGGTCAGAAACCCCCAAACTGATAAAAAAATTATGAAAAAGTTTTAATTTAAATTATTAAAATTAACTTTGAAAGTTTTTTCCTTAGTAATAGGGGTGGGGGACGGAGGTTGGGGTGATTTTGGAGATAGTGAGCCAGGTCGCGCGCGTTTCGTGGATGAAAATTTTCACGGGGGATTTCATTTCTTTTTTTCTCTCATTCCATCCGGTCGGTCGTTATTTTTGTTTTTTAAGGGGATTTCGGGCTAGGGGAGGTATTTTAAACCATCAGGAAGGTATTTAGGTAGTTTTTGAAGGGGATTTCAGCCATGCGGGTATCTGAAGCTATCGGGAAGGTATTTAGGTAATTTTTGAAGGGGATTTCAGCCATGGGGGGTATCTGAAGCCATCAGGAAGGTATTTAGGTAGTTTTTGAAGGGGATTTCAGCCATGGGGGGTATCTGAAGCCATCAGGAAGGTATTTAGGTCGTTTTTGAAGGGGATTTCAGCCATGGGGGGTATCTGAAGCCATCAGGAAGGTATTTAGGTAATTTTTGAAGGGGATTTCAGCCATGGGGGGTATCTGAAGCCATCAGGAAGGTATTTAGGTAGTTTTTGAAGGGGATTTCAGCCATGGGGGGTATCTGAAGCCATCAGGAAGGTATTTAGGTCGTTTTTGAAGGGGATTTCAGCCATGGGGGGTATCTGAAGCCATCAGGAAGGTATTTAGGTCGTTTTTGAAGGGGATTTCAGCCATGCGGGTATCTGAAGCTATCGGGAAGGTATTTAGGTAATTTTTGAAGGGGATTTCAGCCATGGGGGGTATCTGAAGCCATCAGGAAGGTATTTAGGTCGTTTTTGAAGGGATTTCAGCCATGGGGGGTATCTGAAGCCATCAGGAAGGTATTTAGGTCGTTTTTGAAGGGGATTTCAGCCATGCGGGTATCTGAAGCTATCGGGAAGGTATTTAGGTAATTTTTGAAGGGCATTTCAGCCATGGGGGGTATCTGAAGCCATCAGGAAGGTATTTAGGTAGTTTTTGAAGGGGATTTCAGCCATGGGGGGTATCTGTAGCTATCGGGAAGGTATTTAGGTAGTTTTTGAAGGGGATTTCAGCCATGGGGGGTATCTGAAGCCATCAGGAAGGTATTTAGGTAATTTTTGAAGGGGATTTCAGCCATGGGGGGTATCTGAAGCCATCAGGAAGGTATTTAGGTAATTTTGAAGGGGATTTCAGCCATGGGGGGTATCTGAAGCCATCAGGAAGGTATTTAGGTCGTTTTTGAAGGGGATTTCAGCCATGCGGGTATCTGAAGCTATCGGGAAGGTATTTAGGTAATTTTTGCAGGGGATTTCAGCCATGGGGGGTATCTGAAGCCATCAGGAAGGTATTTAGGTAGTTTTTGAAGGGGATTTCAGCCATGGGGGTATCTGTAGCTATCGGGAAGGTATTTAGGTAGTTTTGAAGGGGATTTCAGCCATGGGGGTATCTGAAGCCATCAGGAAGGTATTTAGGTAGTTTTTGAAGGGGATTTCAGCCATGGGGGGTATCTGTAGCTATCGGGAAGGTATTTAGGTAGTTTTTGAAGGGGATTTCAGCCATGGGGGGTATCTGAAGCCATCTGGAAGGTATTTAGGTAATTTTTGAAGGGGATTTCAGCCATGGGGAGTATCTGAAGCCATCAGGAAGGTATTTAGGTAATTTTTGAAGGGGATTTCAGCCATGGGGGGTATCTGAAGCCATCAGGAAGGTATTTAGGTAGTTTTTGAAGGGATTTCGGCTATGGGGCGTATTTGGAGCCATCAGGAGTTTTCTAAGTAGTGTTTTAACGGGGTTTCGGCTATGGGGGTATCTAAAGCCATCAGCACGGATATTGATAAAGTTAGGGAAGGAATGTGGTGGTGTAGAATATGGAAGGTAGCCCGAAGGCCAGCCGATTACAGCCGCGACGCGGCTGTAATCGGCTGGT
>CATQJA010001985.1:0-22279 GCA_958295435.1 Mesorhabditis spiculigera | reverse complement strand
TTCCTGGGCCAGAAGTTGATGGGTTTCCGATGCCACTTAATACAGTTGTTCTGCGAAATGAACCGAATTTTAGGAAGTGGGCTGGACCCTGTTTCGTCGTGGGCTGATCTAGCTCTGATCTTTGTTATCCCCACTTTTCTCGTCGCCATCATCTTTCGTGATCGAGACGAGTGGACGTCGAGTGGATTTTACAGAATGCGATACTACGGTAGGATCTTGACATATTTTGGGACAGATTTTTGTCAAATTTTTGGCCTTAAATTGGTATGAATTTGCGATAGTGTTGGTTCTAATTTAGCATCGAGATGTTTTGGAACGACCGCCAGCTTTCGAGATCTACTAGTTCATAGATTCCGAACATCGCGCTTCCTATAGTCGTTAGAAACGCTAAAAAATGACCTTATCAACCTACCAAGACCTGGACCACGGAAAGATCAATCCTTGCGCTGCCTAATCCCCTTAAAGTCTGGCGTCATTAAGCAAGATCATTTAACCTGCAAAATTCAATAGGCAACGCTTTGCTTTTGCCGCCTCCCGTCAGCCCCTTTGACTGTTTGCCTAGTCGATACCTATGAAAAAATTAGGTTCGATTGCAAGACCTTTCATCCGACTTTTCAGATCGACTGCGTACTCGAGTTCATCCTAGAAGGAGCCCTGTTTGCCCTGACCATCGCCGCCGTCATCTCGTTTGTATTGACAATGATTGGAGCGATAAAGAGTGGAAGCAAGGAGGTTAGGTTAATTCCATCAGGCCCCTCGTTTTGCAAGGCCTGCAGCCCTAAAAACAACAATGTTTACGTGCGGATAGGGCAATAAGTGCTCCATCAATTATTGCATAACAACGGTTATTTTTGGCTCTCGCTTTTAATGTCAATTTTGTAAAAAATTCAATAAAAATCTGGATTACTCATTGTCACTTTTCGGCTATAAATTATCCCCCATCTCTGTGAAAAACCACCGCGACTTCCGGACCTGATAAGACCCTATCAGACACTCGTCATTTTCAGCACCCCCCAGAAAAAGACCATAGTATGAAAAATGGGGCGGTTTGAACTGCTTGTTGGGTGACGGGACGAAAATTAGCGTAAAACCTAAACGTACGTAAAGGGATTTAGGGGAAACCAGGGTTATGATAAAGCAAGTAAATGTGATGGAGAAAGCCAAAAATTCGCAAATTTTAGGAAAAACATGCCCACGCCATCGCTACCACAATCGTGATCATCGACTACATTCCGCTACTATGTGAATCCGTCCGGAGTGTCATTGCCTTTCGATTGCATCGAGTGTTCGATTTTCGACTAGATAATGGTCTATTTATTGCCAGGTATGATTCATACGGAGATTTAAACCTGGAGATGCGCCTCTTTAAAGAGCTAAGGAAGTGTCAGAATTTATACCTTTGTCAGCTAGGTCCTGACGACTACAAGACTCCTAGCCGTCTTTCTAGCTTCAATTCAACCTCCATTTCAGTGTGATCACCCTAACCCTCAGCTCCTGCCTCCGCCCCTTGCTGCTCGCCATCTTCGATCCGCAGATCCGGGCGCTACTTTTTGCTCATCTCTGCAATCAGTGCAGGACATCGTCAATCACTGGTCACCAAGCTGATGCTCCGTCGAACGCTAGTCACGGTATGGAAAAATGCTCTGGTTTTGAGAAAAGCATATTTAAGGAGCTCATCACGGAGGCGCTTCGGTGAAGACAAACGCTGTTGGGGAGGTTCAAAAAGCGCCGAGGGTAAGCGAGCGAGAGAGAGGGAGAGAGAAAGAGAGAGAGAGAGAGAGCGCGCGAGAAAGAGTAAGAGGGAGAGAGATAATGAGAGAGCGAACGAGAGAGCGAGAGAGCGAGGGACAGTGAGAGAGGGAGAGAGTGAGAGAGAGGCAGCTAGAAAAATCTTGCCCGTGACACGCAACGCACACACCTCTCGAACGCAATTCATTACGCAAAGAAATAGTCTATAGCGCGTTGCGTGTCGCGTCACAGCCTCAGAACGGCATAAGCCTTTAAGCCTTCCATGTCTTCCATTCCATTTTTTTTCAGCGTCTTACCCCAGTACGCCGATAACCTCTCCTGACCCTGCCGAAAAGCCTCAACCACCCGGCATCTGTCTCGATTCCCTTCTTTCCCTATTTTCAACCGTTTCCCCCGTTTTCTTCGGCCAGCCAGAGTCACCCGGCAGTCCATCTGCGATAAGCATAAGGGGAGACTGTGGGCGGCCACTGCAGAAAAAAACCCGCGAGTTTTGGCACATTCCCACGGGCCTTCCGGGGGCCTCAATTTTGCTCCCCGAAACTTTTCGCGGTTCTAACCGTATGTAGGTTGGGTTCCACTAATCCCTTCAATTAATTCTAATATGTCATTCTTGAGGAAAAGTGTTACCGTATCGCTATAGTACAAAAATGCTTTGCAATGAGTATAAAGCTGATTTCTTTGTTTAATTTATCACGAACTGATCTTCAAGAATTTTGCTTTCTAAAAGTATATAAAGGACCATTCACGCATTTTTTCAAATTGCCTGTTGCTTCATTGCGCCAGTGCCTCTTCCTGTAATTATTACCAAATTTGCAGATTTATTTGTCACAAAATTCCCCTGTGTTGGCTACGTTATATAAACTTTGCCTAAGAACCACACCGATCTAGAAAACGGTCCTTAATCAGCAAAAAGTTTACCTTTTCCGAAGTTCCGGAACAATCCTGATTCCGCTACTGTCCCCCACAATACACGTACAAACACGGCTTTGATAGAAAAGTCAGTTACTCTATAAAAATTATGTTTGAGGTCTATCTGGATTTTTCAAGTTTCCGGTTGCATCCTCATTCCGTTGCCGTACGCTGCGCTACGTTGGCGAAAATAGGCGGCTAAGTAGGGCAGAAAATTCATTGAAAATAATTTATGAAGAAGAAGTCGCGGGTTTTTTAATATCCGTTATGCTCGCGATTCAGCTTATGTCCTCTGTACACTAGAAGATGCAAAAAGTCCATTAAAACAATTTATGAAGTGCTAGAGTGGCTTTTATAGGTTTCGGCAAAACGTGTAAATGGTCTGTCAAAAAGCCATTTTGAGGTTTTTCCTGAAATTCCGGTGTGATCCTGGCCCGGCAACCATCTTCTGTACTACAGCCACCAATACAGCCCGGGGTGGAAAGTGCATCAAACACTAGCACAACTCTAAAGTGCCACTCGAGGAGAGAAAAAAGACTCCGACCCTTATCAGCTCTATTAAGGGGATCTATCCGTGGAAATATCATTGAATATTGAGAGGGCATAGAGACAGTGATAAGGGCCAACAAGTGGTCACCACCTCGGGGCTCGCTCCCGGCTGAAGTCGAGCATCAAGTCCGCCCTCAATTTACGGCTTCACACTAACGAGGCTCATGCCAGATTTGCGCTAAAAATTACTACATTTAATTCGAAAATCAATACCCTGAAGTGCGAAAAATGACGGAAAGGGAACCACTGCTTGGAGCGGGATTGTAAGTTCTTTTTTGATATACATGTATTACATATCCTAAGCAATACACGGAGGGTATTAATATAATGCTGAAATACTACTTGGTAAACTACTATTAAATGACTTATAAACACTTGAAAGCTTGACGATAATATATTTTTCTAAAGTGAATTTCCTTGATTAACGTATTGAAGAAGTCGACATTAGAATCTTATCACATTAAATTTTTCAAAAATGGGCATTATCAGCGCCTAAAAACCGTACTTTTCTTGGTGGTAAACACGATTAAACCGATGTTTTTTCTTAAAAAACACTTAACTCCATGTATTTAAAGCACGTCCATAGGAATCAAATCAAAAAGACCTAAACTGCTACATAAACGTGCAGATTGAATAGTTTAAAAGCGGGATTTTTCACGACGGTCAACGGATTCACGATTAATCAGCCGTTCCGCTTTTTTGGCGGGAAAAACTGTGAAGTTAACTTAGCGATCGCTATCGCGTAGAAAACAAACAATAATTTCAAAATTCGGTTCCTTCACGTGCTCGTTCTTGCCATAAACATGAGTTATTTTTGGGAATCTGATAACCTATTGACCAGATATTTGGCACTGCGATGGTCTGATGTTAAGCTACCTCCATCAAGTTACTTTTTAACCTTGAATCGTTTTCTGAATATAAAAACCTACACGGCAAACATGCCACTTTGTAACCTTATTTGAAAACTGTGTGATAGCTTACCCATAGATAAGTGAGATGATCGGAAAATGCGTGCCAGCCTTGATCTCGGATCGTGTCTTATATAAACCTCTTATCTGGGTTGTTTGCGTCAAACTTTGGCCGTTTTTCTCGGAATCCCGGAGGTAACATGCATAGGCCAATGAAAGGCCGCCGGTTCGAGTCTGTAGGGGTAGCAGGGGGACTGGATGGGCCATGCCTGGTTGGCTTGGCAGAACTGCCTTCCACTTTTGCAAAATCCAGATTCTGCATGGGCGGAGTTTTGTGGAAAACAGAGACCAAAGAATAGATGAAGCCAAGAATTGAAATCTTGCCATAAGCGTTGTTTTTCTTGCATTGATACCCGAACATTAATGATAGCATTTCATATGCCTTGTTGTTGTTGTTGTTGTTGTGCTCTATGATTGTTAGGTATCGTTTTAACATGAGGGGTTTGCGCTATAACCAGCTTCTCCTTGCTCTAACAGCAAATTCTTTCGACTTTCCTGCGCCATTTAGTAAAATTTCATCAGTCGAAGCCTACTGAAATCTTGCACTAGCCATCAGTAAAAGCTTACGATCGGTTTCTAAAACTCGAAATGGCGCACCGTATCAACTTTACTGAAGTTTGGCCCGCTGAATCACTTGATGTGTACCCTGAGAATTTCATAGGCCAATTTCTTGTGGCCAAAAACCATCATAAAATATATTTTCTAAAGAAGTGAGTCAGCGTCCGATTCTCTGGAAACCCCCTTTTTTACTTGGTTTTGAATAAAGTCGAGAAAGCGAGAGCGAGCGAGAGACAGAGACAGAGCGAGAGTGAGAGAAAAGGAAACGAGCAGCTCATAATTTGGGACATTCATGCTATCGCGCGAATTCTTTTCCCGTTCCTCCCATGCAAAATGAATCAATGGATGCCCCGCTTCACCCTCAAATTTTTCTCGTTTTCCGGTTTTTCGATAATAATATTCGAAGAGTTTTTGAATATGTACCAAACCCCCCCCCCCCCCCCCTTTTGAGACTGTTTTCAAACCCAAAAAATCTAATTTGGGTTTATTGGATTTTTGAGTGCCTTGTTTACCGTAGTTCAGCCGAACCTAGTCTACTTCTCGAAATTTGGTAATAC
The DNA here is from genome assembly GCA_958295435.1 of Mesorhabditis spiculigera. Classification (NCBI taxonomy): domain Eukaryota; kingdom Metazoa; phylum Nematoda; class Chromadorea; order Rhabditida; family Rhabditidae; genus Mesorhabditis; species Mesorhabditis spiculigera. The sequence goes on along the minus strand of CATQJA010001985.1, from coordinate 16,989 downwards.
GAAATTTAGGCTACACCATACGCCGTGGTCGTTTGGGCAATTGTAACGATTTTGGATTCCGCAAGAATCTCTCCTAGACTGCTCCTCAGTTCTGAAATTCTCACGTTATTTGACTGCCAAAGCATATCAGCTAGCTTTTGGTTTACGAAGGCTATCTGCTAGTCTGTCCTTCGATTTTCATCAAATCTCTGGTCACCTGTTCACCGATTCCCAAAGCATCCCTGCTAGCATCTACAGAATCTAGAACAGATGCGGACTGACTCTCATTTTGCATTTATCTGGGTTTTGTTGCTGGTATTTTCCCATTAGAATAGATTATTTTTAGTGCAGCCTTTTAGCTTTCCGTCGACACCTTGCTATACCCACATATATTAGTCCATGTTTTCTAATACATCCAAACCGACCCTGTCTACTTGCTACAAAAGCTTGTGAACCCGATGTGAGAATGTCCTGAATTGGGGCGGGCCCTCGCCCTATAGCTGTGTGTGGTGCCGCAATGCAAAGATAAGCTGTTCAGGCCCTGTAGATCTATTACAGGCCTTTGGGCCTAAAAAGTGCTTCCTCCCTCCCACAAGCTGCGGGTTATCAACATTTGAGACGGGGGCCTAACCTCCCCATGGCCTGTCGTCACCCCTATATAACCCTCACCCCAATCCGGTCAATTTCACAGGCGAGGCGTTGCAGCTGATTCTACGGTTTTTGGATTTTTTTTTGCAGTCATTTCGGCAAATTCTCTCTGCAAGTTGGTGCTTACCGTATGGATGAACTAATTTCGCAAAACTTCTCTGCTCACCTCCGGATTTTACCACGTTTTTACGTATTATCTTTTTCTAATTTTTTTTTGCAATTACTCGCCTACCTTATGAACTTGAACTGATTCCGCAGGGTGTATTCCTGAATTTCCTCTGCTAGGTATAGCTTACGATATGAAATTCCTTGGATTCCGCCTGATTAATACCCAAAGATTTTTTCTAGATCTAGCTAGTTACTCTCTCTCTCTCTCTCTCTCTCTCTCTCTCTCTCTCTCTCTCTCTCTCTCTCTCTCTCTCTCTCTCTTCTTTTCTCCATAACAGTCCTGCTGATATTTAATCCCGGAAAGCAGACAATTTTTGTATGGATTCCTAACCACCTCCCTAGAAATAAATTAATCCCGGTTTCTCAATAATTTCCGCTTGTTCCTTGGCTGATTCTCGATATCTCAGCTTCTTGTTGATATTGATTTATATTTTCACATGGCTTTCTTGTCAAAAAAAGCATCATTTAATGCGCTAGCAATTAGAGATGACAGCCTCAACAGACGTACCACCCGCCCCGGTCGTCGAGCTCATTTATAACCCGAAAACCGTGGAGAGAGCGTGAGTTATTCCCAGGCTATACGAAGTTGATTGGGATTTTCTGAAGCTTTCACTTTTCTTGTATGCTGATTATAGCGAGAAATGTCTCACGAATTTGCAAATTCGGTTAAAAAAAGTCCGCCATGCTTAAAAAGCTTAAAAATTCAACAATTCTGAGCTTGAAAACCCGTTAAACCCAGAAAAAAACGAAGATTTGTATATTTTGAATTCAGCCTGTTGATGTATGGTCACGTAATCCTTAGGATGTTTTTTTAAGACCTTGAAATTTGCATGAACACGTCGCACCAAAAAATGCAGGCTCTTGCAAAGCCATGAGTCACAGCGCCCTCAGCTCGCTCTAGCCCTAAATTGCCCTAAAAATAGGGGATCGAGCCCTAGTATGACGCTAATAGACATTTAATGGTGACTGGTTTTGTATAATCCCAAACCTAGACGTCAAAACCTAATTGCAGTAGAAAATAAGAAAGAAAACCACAAGTCAGAGAAAGGGCACATCCCGACACCTGAACTCTGCGGAGGAAAACACGAATCATCGGGGCAGGGGATTTGTTGGTTGCTCACTCGTGTTCTGTCCTGCTCCTTTGGACTCGCTAAAAGAAGCATGAGGACAGGAGGGAGGAGGAGGGAGGAGGAGGAGGAGGAGGAGGAGTTTGTGCCCGAGTTCTGACCACGCAATCCTTAATCTGGCTAGTGGAAATCGTATATTTTGGTGGTGTATTTCTTGATTTTTCTGCCTTAAAGTTGCGTTTGCTTATTAACCAGATCGCTAACTTGGAATGGGTTCATTCAGGTAAACTAGTAAGCAGATTATTGTAGCTATTGAATTGTCGGCGATTTATGCCAATCATAACACTACGTAAGCCGATTATCAGGTCTTGAACACTACATTAAATTTAAAGTATTGAAGGCGTACAAGGTTAATACTTTGCATTAGTCTAAAATACTGCGTTATACTAGTGATTATAAAGATTACTGTAATTTCTTAAATTCCTATGAAATACCGCTATTTCAGAACCTCCTATAATGCGACCGGAATGGCCAAATCCGATACAACCGCTTCGTTCCATTGCCATGACCACGATGAGAAGAAAGAGGGTACGGTAGTCTGGTTATCCTTTAGGAAAATAGAGATGGTTTTAGACGAGAAAAACCGAAAAGCAAGACGAATCCTGTGGATCTCCGTCCTGATTTGTTTGCTGTTCATGATTTGCGAAGTTGTCGGAGGGAAAATTGCTAATTCGTTGGCCATTATTACTGATGCCGCGCATTTGGTGAGTTCAGCACGATTTTAAAGGTAGCAGCAATTCAAATGAACTTATAAATTTCAACTCAATTAACTAGAAAAAAATTAAAAACTCGATATTTCAATTGCCAGCTAACCGATCTCGCATCGATGCTGATCTCTCTCTTCTCCCTGTACATCGCCAACCGCCCCGCCAACCAGAAGATGAGCTGGGGATTCCATCGAGCAGGTTAGGCAAATTTTTCACATATTTATCCCTTTAATTATTTAAATATCATCTTATTGATTTATTTCAGAAGTCCTCGGTGCCTTCTTCTCCGTTTTCCTGATCTGGGTGGTCACCGGCGTTCTCGTGGTGCTGGCGATTAGCCGGATAATCAAGGGTGATCACGAGGTGCGTGGATTTTCATGGATTTTTGATTACTCAGTCCATTTAAAGTTACAAAAAGGGCGTCATCGTGGTTTTCAACAAAATTACGTTACTTTTTGACCCCCGAGCCCCTTTAAACCCGATTTTCCGTCAGTTTTTAACAATTTTAACACCAAGCACCTCCAAAATCTTATGTGTACTTTTCCCGGAACCCAGACAATCCCAGGGTTGTATTTTCCGGAGCGATACTTCCACCCCGTCTAGCCGCTCTCCGACCATCCCTATTGTGCCCATTCACGCGTTTATTGTAGCGTGCCGGAGCCCCGAGCGGTCGACCCCGGATACATAGCACACATAGCAATACAACACATAGCAATATGGCAAAGCAACCAACAGCAGTAGAACAGCTGTTCCGATGGTTATGCAGGAAAAAATCGCGGTTAGGGAAATAGAGAAAAAAATTTAAATTTATGGTAACCTTTGAGATAATTTTACGCCATTCAGCCCCAAAAAAATTCCTGGAGAGAGAGAGAGAGAGAGATAAGAAACTTTTCGAAACTTGAAAATGCCGACACTCATAATACCGACATGTACCTGTCGGCATTGAAACTGTCGATATTTCGATGGGCAACACTTTCGGGTCAAAAGCGACATTTAATTAATTTCCCGGTCGCTTTCAATGATACAATGCTAATTAGTTTTGCACTATAGCATTATGTCCACATTAGCCGCTAAAGCTCGCACCATTAAACTCTCCTGCTCCCTTATCTCGACTGTGTTGATGTTTTGTGACGTAGCTGAACGTGTTCACAAGTCGTAATACTGATGCTGACTCCTTATCGAGAAATTGAGTCATGCCTTACCCTATACTAGTCATATTATACGTACCAAAAAATTGGGCCCTTTTCAGGTGGAACCAAAGATTATGGCGATCACCGCAAGTCTCGGTGTGCTCGTCAACTTGATGTGAGTCATTTTTCAAGGAGATTTTTTGAGGAAGCGGAATGGAAGAAAAGCTGGAAATGGGGGCCCTCGAAAAAGTACCAAAAAGATTATAAACGTTATGATCGACTTTCAGGGACTTTTGAAATGGGTTAAAGGGGCTAGGAAGCGGGTGAATTGACTTTTGAAGCTACCAGGTGTTGACAGATACGTATTTTCCAGGATACATAATAAGACTACTTAACGTTTCTTGAATGTTATTTAGAATACAGAAAATCTGCCATAAAAATCGTCTAGACGTGTATATTGACGTAGTGGGTAGTTGTCAAGACCTGGTGGACGCCCGTCCTCGATTTAGAGACCTCCAAGTGCCTTTAATTTTGGCTCGGTTTACGCTTTTTTTTGGATTTTTGGTCGCTTTTAGGACGTATCAAGCTATAATCAAAGGCAGTATCGCAAAACTTAACTTTGATCTCTACCCGTCAACCTTAACATACCACACTTTTCTATACGATCCCACACGAAAAGCCGTTGGCTTCCGTTATCGGCCATGACCGCGGGGGGCAGCTGGCAAATTTTTTGGTCGCTCGGCTTCGCGCGGTTTTTCGGGGCAAGTGGCGGGCTAGATAACAAGCTTCCTGAAAGGGTCAGGGCGTTAAATTATTAGTCTGGGAAGATCATGGAGATGGGGACCCTAAAAAACATCCAAAACGACGAAAATTCTAAAAGTATAAGATTTATTGTTACAATATTCATTCATATATTTAATTAATATAACCCAGACCAAAGAACCTTCGAAAAACAAACCGAAAATTCAATATTTAGCATGGGAGCCCTCTTATTCTTCGGCGGACACTCCCATTCTCACGGCGGAGGTGGACACGGTCATAGCCATGGAGGAGCTCCGAAGAAGAACAAGAAGGTGGGCGAGCTAGCAGAGAGCTTCTATGAATTAGCCCAATCCGCGAATTGAACCTTTCTAAGCTAATTTCTCCTTTCAGAAGCAGCAAAAGGACATCGAAAGCGCGCACGGGCAGAGCCATGAAGGAGGGCATGGCCATAGCCACGCTGGTGGACATGGACACAGTCATGGAGGAGGACACGGACATAGCCATAGTGGATCTGATGCATCGCATGAGACTGAGGCTCAACATACTGCACATGGGCATAGCCACGAGGAGAAGGAATCTAAAGGGGTAAGTGAAAAATTAAGGAGTTCGGTCTCGATCTCTCGTTCTCTCCCCCGCGCTCCCTCGTTTTAGTTAGCACTACGGTAATTGCAATCATGATGATACCAGTACATGCAAAATTCTATCAAAATTTTGGTATTATCCTACTCTCTCTCTCTCTCTCTCTCTCTCTCTCCTCTCTCTATCTTTCTCTCTCTCTCTCTCTGGCTCCATACCGCTCTCTCTCTCTATTTCTCTCTCACGCACTCTCTCGTCTGCTTTAGTTAGTGTTAGAGTTTTGCCCTTGCAGTTATAACGCTCAGTACCCACTTTTTTAGCATGCTCACGATGGTGCCAACATCAATGTCCGCGCCGCCTTCATCCACGTCCTCGGCGACCTTATTCAAAGTGTCGGTGTACTGATCGCTGCTCTCGTTATTCTCTTTGTGGTACGTCACGTTACGCTTTACACATTACGTTGTTTAAGCCAAGCAAACTTTAAACTTGGCTTAATTTAGCATATCGGTGTTGTTCTGACCGCTGCAAAAGTCCAACACCACCTTTTTTGTTCCCACTGCAAACCTTGCGCCCAGAAATACCCAAAATTGTCGTAAACGTTGTTTTCTTTAGCTCGTGGGGTTGTGCGCGTGCCGCCTCAAAAGTCAGAGTCCAAAAACACATGGCCTTGGTTTCGAAAAACCACAAAACCACCGCCCGCCCGGCGATTTTCTGGACTCCGGGGGGTAGAAACGGTCCAAAACTAGTCGCTCTAAAAGGGAAGGGGGAGACAGAGATTAACGTGCTCTTTGGTGAGCACTACGATTTGTAAAAAGGTGGACGATTGGTCAGAAGTCAGAAGGAACAGGAAATTTGACTGGGAATTTTTCGGCATTGATTTAAAATAACTTCGGTGAGATTACCAGGCCCCTGAAAGAGAGCGAGAGAGGGCGAGCGAGAGGGATAGAGAGAGAGAGAGAGAGAGAGAGAGAGAGACAGAGTGAGGGCGAGGGACAAGGGGAGAGAGAAAGCTAGAACTAGAGGAGAAGAGAGAGAGAGAGAGAGAGAGCGAGAGAGAAAGAGAGTTAGAGAAAGACAGAGAGAGTGAAAGAGCGAGAATGAGAGGAGCTGGAAGAGAGAAAATTCCTGTAAGCAAATTCATCAAATGCAACAGATTTCATATTTTTTACTGAATATAATATCGCAAAACGTGGGTGGCGTGTAATTGTCAAACCTTATCAAAAATCTAGTACTTCTAACGTTTCCTTGCCCCTTTAAAGTTGCAAAAACGATTTTATAAGCTCTCGCTTTTCCAGCCCTCCTGGACGATCCTCGACCCGATCTGCACGCTCATCTTTTCCGTCATCGTCCTCAGCACGACCATCTACATTCTCAGGGACGCGCTGGTGGTGCTCCTTGAAGGTATAATAGGGTTTGCGGTGCAATTTCCATAATTTTGTTCAGGCCGCCCAGCCTCCGTCGACTTCAGCGAGGTGATCCAGTCCCTCCAGTCGATTCCTGGCATCGAGAAGGTGCACGACCTGAGGATATGGGCGCTGACGATGGATAAGGTTGGTATTTATGCGGATATTGACGACTTAATAGGTTTAAGTGGTCTAAATACTTGAATGGTCGTTTGTAAGCCACTTTTTCGATATTTAAGAAAAAATTTCTATTTTTCTACATGTCACGGAAACCTAAGTAATGCTTAAATAATATTAAATCAACGCACGACTCAAAAAGTATCCAAATCATACTTTACTTAGGTGGCCGTTTCCGTGCACCTTGAAGTTACTGACGAGCGCGACTCCCAGCGCATCCTCCGGGAAACCAGAGCCATGCTCAAACGGGAGCACAACGTACACGAATGCACCGTTCAGATTGAGGTTTGTAGTCTGTAGTTTGTTATTCGTTCGTTATATTTTTTCATTTATGGCAATTTTCGCATCAGGTATTTTTTGTAGTCTAACTCCATGGCTTTTACAGACGTACTCCTCCGAGAAAGACGATTGCCACCGATGCGTGCCGCTCAAGAAATAACCCAACTACTCCCGCGCGAGATTGCTGTAGCTCTGTGCATAATTTTCTGTATTTATCTTTGGGTCAAGAATAAAGATTTTGTAAAACGGCGCTTTATTTTTGAGACCGGAAAAAGCCTTCTGTTGTGATTTCGAGTTCGATGTATGAGTGCTTGGAAGACAGAAAGAGTCGACAGAAATTTTCGAGCCCTCCTACGCGCCTGATTCCAAAACACTTTTTAAAATTTGCGGAAGAGCCCGATTCCAAAATTTACAAAACTTTTTGTCATTTTGTTTTGTCAGTCAGAGAGGTTATACGGAGCGCTTTTTATGACTCGTCCTGGAAACGGCTTCAGACCTAGCTCATTCGATAGCGAATTCAATTCTGAACAAGATGCACGTATTCAATTTTGCAAACTGACAATTCCCGATTTTATAAAATTAAAAAACTTAAAATGACGTTTTGGAACACTCGTTATTAGAAAGATGCTCCGGTCCAAATCAGTTGCCCAATTTTCTACAGTGTTGCTGGGAAATTTTTATGCTTTGCTTCTTTGAATGCAATACACAAAATAAGCATCACATTAGTGTACAGGGTCACTCGTTACAGCCTCAATCTTCAGTATCGTCATCATCGGATGGCCAGGGTGATTCTGGAGCGGCCGGCATTCCACCCGAATCATCTGTCCGTCACTTCGAATATGATTATTGCTTTCGAATGCATGCATGGATAACGTGCGAAGTTGGATCTTTTCAATCTCTCGCCTCCCGCACTTCCATTCATCCACCAATCCATCCTGAAATCGTTGAATATCCGTAATATTCTCAGAATCGATCTCGAGACGCATTTTCGGGCATTTGAGTCTGAGATATGGCTCTAGCGGCGGCGTGATTTGCAGTTGGATCGAATTAACATAGGTATTGGCGAGATGGAAGAGTTCGTCACAAGGTGGTTGGCGCTCCCAGAATCGCAACAGTTGATACTTTCTGTTCGGTGGTGTGAGCTCCTTAATGATGTCTGAATGGAGCGCGAAGTCATGGCCATCTTCTTCCAGGGCATGCAGCTCCAAGGTTTTCAGGCCGTGCGGGATCTTGTACGTTGGCCAGCCCTGCAATGCGATTTTTTCGACGGTTGTGTGCGATAGCATAAGGGTCTGGACACGCGGATCACCGCGTAAAGATGCGTACCCCTCGCTGTGAACAATCAGCAAATTGTCCTCCTCGACAAATACGGTGCAATCCATATGATAGTCCCTGGAATCCTCGGTCAATTTCCACAGCCATCTACAAGTGAGGGCGTAGCGGAAGCGGTCCCTTGGGCCCGCGCTAGCAACGAAATTCACGACACGTTCGTGGAAGGAGCGGGGCAGATCGAGGAACTTCATCGTTGGAATAATCTAAAAAAGAAATCAATTACAAGGGCTCCAAAAAAAATCCCAGCCCCTCCTATCCGTTCGCAGACCGGTCAGATTCTCACGATTTAGGTATCTATCGAAAATCGAAAGCTCCCGAGGAGCTGAGGAGATACGTTCTTCCCGAATTTCAAAATTTTGCAGTACCTCACTCGATTTTCGGCATTTTCAGACACAATTTAAGTATTTTTACCATTTTGACAACAAAACCGGGCGTCGGAAACGCAACAGAGAACCGCACTGTTCTGCAATAACTTTACTAGAGTTTAGTAAGTAAGTAAGCAGGTACTTCAAAACTCGGAAAAGAATGATCAACACAGCGCGTCGAGTACCTTCAACCTATACCTAAAAATACCTAAATCGTACAAATCGGACCGGGCAGGGACAGTCAGGGGGCGGGAATTTTTGGGCCATCCGGTGGAAGAAAATTGATTTTTAGAAATTAGTCAATGGAAAAAATCATAGTGGAGTCGGGCGAAATCTTAGATGGCAAAATTTTCAATTTAAAATTAAATTAATTAACAAATTAATTTTCGATTAAATAAAAACGGGGAATAGGGCACCGAATAGGGATGAGAAATGGAAATATCAATGATGCGGGCTTTTCCGAAATCGCCAGGTTTGGGTGACTCAGCCAAAACGCGCGCTACGTGTCGGCCAGCAGCAAATACGAAAACCTGGGAAAGATAACGCAAACGTCCCGGTGACTTCATGAAATTAATTACTGGCAAAAAGCCTGTCTAGCAATGATGTCATGTCGATCTGGACAAAATTCAGCGCGAATTAGGCGGGGTAAAACGCAGCATTATTATCGATCGATTTGTGGCCAGCTCGATGGAAATGCTATGATCTTGTGAGCCTTTCAAATGTTTATTATCTGCTACAATACACAAATTAACGATCAAAATTGGTCTAATCTTCAGTGGTTGGAGGGTCAATTCTTGTCACGGTCAGATGCAGAAAACTATTGCGGCTTCCTGTATACCGACAGTCTACACGGATTCTCTGGCCGTCCCTGCGGATGTGAACACAGGTATCAACTTGTGCCGTGCTCCGCATTATTAGCTCGATATCTTCAATCTCTCGCATTCCTGACTTCCATTGATCCACCAATCCGTCGAGAAATGTTTGCGCATGCGCGAAGTCCGTGGAATTAATGTCGATACGCATGCTTGGACATTGAAGTTGGAAGTACGGTCCAACAGGCGGAAAAAGTGTCAATTCGATTGAATGCACATGGCGATTCGCCAGATGGAAGAGCCGGAGCGGGGGGCTGTTGTGACTCCAGAAGCGAAAATGCTTATATTTTGTATTTGGCGGTTTCAACTCCTGAAGGATGTTCGTACGGAGGGCAAAATCATGACCACGTTCCATTACTTGCACCTCCAGCGCTTTCAAGCCCGTCGGGATCACATACGCTGGCCACCATCGCAGCAGGACGCTTGATACGGTTGTTCCCGATAATATAAGGGTTTGGACGCGTGGATTACGATGTCCCAGAGTTATGTAGCCATCGCGATGCTTTATGGAAAAGTGGTCCTGATCGACATATACATCGGCATCCATGTGATTGTCGTTCGATTCCTCAATCATTTTCCACAACCATCGGCAAGTACGTGCGTAGCGGAACCGTGTCTTTGGGCCTGAGCTCGCAACAAAACCCGCAAGGCGTTCATGGAACACGAGCGGCAAATTGAGGAAGTCCATCGTTGGTCTAGAAATAAAACGTTAGATACCTTTAAGGTGATAAAACTTGGTAAGCAAGGACAAGGAGGTCAAAGAGAAAGTAGTGAGGCACTGTCAGCTGGTAAGCAAGTTACTGATTATCGCGCCAACGCTGAGGTATATAAGATGAAATAATTTTCTTGCGTCACCTCATAAAACCGAAACCAAACCACGAAATCATGAAGCGACTTTAACGTTGCGGGCACAAAATAGTACACCGTAAGACAATTCTGGAAAAATCTTACTACAGATAAATCAGAAGAGTCTGACACATTGCAGTGCAGAAAAAAAGCGATATTCGCAGGGCATCAATATGGGGTGACACAAAATAAGGGCATAGCTTTTTAAATAAAAACTGTGGAAGGAACAGTCAAAATTTATCTCATCATTGTGAAAATCATTGGGTACCAGTTTAAGCCGAATTAGCCGCTGCACTTGAGACCTTCGACCCTGCCTTGCAGACCCTTTTGAGAAAGGCGGCGGTGTTCCCCATCCTCTTGGCGACACGGGCGCGATAGGGCTGCAAAAAGATTATAGAAATTGGACAAAGAAGCCCCCCCCCCCAACAAATTGACAAAAAGTCATAAAAGACCTTTTTGGGACGGGGAAACTGTTTAGAAAAATGCGTACCACCGGACGAGAGTTCTGCGTGCCCGAAAACGTTTTGCATGTATCGTGAAAACATTTTCATTTTGAAACTCAAATATGTTTTTGAAATGGTGGTGAATTGTAGAAATCAAGAGATTTTTAATCGGCGAATTTCGGCCTTAAAGGGATGAGAAGACAAGCTTCGAGGTGACCAAACAGAATTTGATAGTCAGAGCCTCAATTTCGATACCCACTGGGTGTGCAGAGACCTTCCACGTACAATGCTCGGTTTTTCGCGCCCTAAATCAATTTCTGGCGCCTCGTGGCCCTTTAAAGGTACAGAAAGGCCTTCCCCCAATACATTTAAGCGATTACTCAAACTTACCCGAAATAGGATCAACACCGAGATGGCATCCGCCGGCGAGTAACCAGCGATAAACATTGCAAAATATAGCCCGGCCTTTGGGTCTTCGATTACCCCTAAAAACCTTAAATTCACCGTTTTTAGATGGCTTACGTGAAAATCCACCATAAAGCAGACAAAAAGCGGGGAAAAGCTCGAAGATGACTGGGGAAACCGCCTGAAACTTTTTGAGTAATTAGGGGTCGTAGCAACTAAACAATACCTGCGCACACAAGACGGCAAGCAGTTGCATCTGAAGTTTGTGTTGCTTGCCGGAGGCTATCCCCGATTTTACGTGATTGTACCTAGAAAAATACACTAGACTCTTAGCGGTGGGGGCTAATTTTAGTAGACTTTAGTAGAAAGTTCAGTCTTTAACGACAAAAACACAATTTATCTGGCTTTTTACGCCATTTAGCAGTACAGTAAATTCATGAAAATTTACGAAGTTTATAATACAGAATTCTGGGCTCTCTGGCGCCAACAAAACCAGCATTTTTATCCCTGTCGAGCTCAAAACCATGTAGAAACCGCAGAACCACACGATGCACATCGAAGTCAGACCCATATGGGGCCAATAGATTGATTCTTGGCCTGCAGCGTCTGTTTCCTAAAAAACACTATTTGGCCGACGCTTGGCGCTTGCTCGGTATACTCGAAAATTTCTATAGGCGGAAAACGTACTGTCAGGCTAGTCCCAATATACCAGACGGTCTCGTCGAGCGTGATGTTGAGAAACTCCTTCAACCTGGGCGCACTGATGCGATCCCGGAATTCGGTTGGCTAGAAATGGCCATCGTTTTCGAATTCCGATAGAGGTCCCCTACGTGCATTCCCAGGCAGAACGCGACATACAGCATCGAACATGTCAGGTGAATACAGAGGACAGACACGATTCCTCGAGTTGTGTTGAAGATATGGGTGTAGCGGCTGAAAAAGTAGGTAGTAGACGTTGCACTCAGGGCGAAAAACCACTTGAAGACAGACCCAGTAATTATGGCGTACCGATACATGCAATGCACCCCAATCAGACTCAACGATTGCGAGAAGGAGTTGGCGAAAAAGCATAGCGCTATTAAATTCACCGCACGGGAGGCGCGCTTGGCGAAATTGCGCGAGAGGAGCACAAAGCCGTGGCGGTCGAGGAGGTAGACCTGAAAAAAAGTATAATAATTAGGATCGCAATATATTAAATTAGTCAATAGTGATTTTTCGCTTTCAGGCACACTCATAGAGATTCGGAAAAGGTCAGAGTGTCTTACCCCACGCTGCCACCCCCTCTCCCGAATTTGTATCTCGGCTTCCCGTTGGCTTACACCGCTGCAATGTATGCCAAAATCTTTGACTTGGCCTGTTGAGGATTTTTATGGACTTTACAACCCTGTAGCACCAACAAACTGCCACTCAGCCTCGTAAAGACGCCGTCCGTTTATCTCACTTACCGGTTCGACGACAATATGAACGATCGAGAAATAGATATTATATATTGACACTATCGTGAGCATTCTACGATAGCCCTTGGCCACATGAGAGTGATCAGTTTGGATCATATATAATAGAAGAAAATTTGAGCTGAGCCCGAGTACGGTAGTGACAGGGGTGACGATTTGGTGGATGGTTAGCTCGAGCATTTCTGAAGGCAGGGCCCAAGCGATTGGTGAACCAAAGAACAATTGGCGTGAGGAGTAGCAGTTCGGAACTGTCCTATCGGTCCAGGTTGCGCCCCAAAATAAGGCAAATCCACGCAATTAATTAAAAAAAATCAAAAAATGTGCCTTTCTGAGCTTTTCAAGGGGCTTTAGAATGGCATAAAAATCGTTGCGAGCCGAAACTCCTAAAGCCAAATAGCAAACATTTAAGTGCTGTTTGCCAAATCAAAACAAAGCTCCCAAATCGAAGTACTATTTCGATCCCAACCCTTTCCTGGCCATTCATTTTCGTCAAAATGCTCTCAAAAATTGGGTGACTAATTACAGGTTGCAGGACCGGGGCCCGTACTTAAATTTCGACCCCGCTGGTCCTCGGGGAGCCCAGAGGTGGTAATTTGTGTTTCCGCGCGTTATGATTTTTGTCGAATCGGTGGAGCCCGAGTTTTGTGACTTAACCGCCTCTTGGCCAATTCAAAATTGCTTCCGGCTTCAGCGTCAGCACGCAGCGGGGGCGAAAATTATAGATGTCCTGAAAATCAGCGTCCGATTGCTTTCTTTCACGCGACTTTATATTATTTATAAGATGATGCGTACGTGCGATGAACTTTTGCACGGACCAACAAAAGTTTGGTTCAGTGTAACTGACGCCTTGAAGTGGGTTTTCTATTCCTCACCCACATAAATTTTGGAATCGCCCCTTCATGCCACCAGATACCGATAAGAAGCGTCTTCCCAAAACAGCTGACCATGGTGAGTTGATAACTGGAAGATCGATCCACTTTTGGCGCGTCGCAATGAAGACTTTGAAGTTGATAAAGGTCTTTGGCGACTTCACATACGATGCCCCCGAATCTGGATTGTTTTTGTCATAATCGGGCGATTTTCCGAGTTTATTTTGACTTTTCTGGATCCGGACATTTACAGTACAACTAGTGCATCAATTATCATTATTTAGAGTGACCTGATGGGCCAATTGAATTCATGTTTTCAAGGCCTTAAGACTATGTCTGGAAGTTCGAGAAGAGCTTCCTTAGCTAAGACCAGCTATTGCTCACCAGAAGGAGCTTATTCTGGGAAGGTAAGCAGTGTTAAAAAGTAGCATGGTGCTATCACGTGAACCGATGTTATCAAGTTTGGAGGCGAAAACCAAGCTGATTACGCTTTTTATCAATAAAATGGGGACTTAATCTGGATCTGAGCAGAACACAGGGTGTCCCAAAAAAAGACCCCCTAGCGGCGGCAGTGATGTCCGATTTTGACGATTTAGGTGTCTATTGAAAGCTCTCGACGAGCTGAGGAGATACCTGCTTTCCGAAGTCTTTTTGGGACACCCTGTAGACCTTTTTAAGAAAAACGGTCTATAGTTTTAAGTAAGAAAATTCTATGCCCACAGTCATTTAGCTTTTAATTTCAGGTAGAGGGCCCAGCATTCCTTCCGCTCCCAATCTCGGTACACGAGCTGATTCTCGCTTACATCGGAAAAGCCGACCCAATGACACGGTTGCGATACGCAAAAACATGCAAATGGCTCTGGGTCATGACTGGGAAAATAGCACACAACCAAACTGACTACAGTATTGTCATCAAAAAGAATAAGGTCATTATCCACAACGGAGCGACTGAAACCTATCCATTGACAAATCTTCGAATCCAGGCCCTACTGTTGTGGGAGACGACAGTGGCCAGGGTTCGAATTGATGAGGTGCCAACAATGATGCCAATTGGCTTAAAAACCTTCGAACTCTCCATTGCTGATATTCGCGAATTTGAAACCGATGATGCGAAAATACGTCTACTCAAAATATTAAAAGCACACTCGGGTAAGTATCAGTACGTCGAGTGCAAGGCCGGTGGTCGAAAATTCCTACAGTACGCGAACCTTCATGTGGAATCACTTATGCTCAACGCAAGTTTGTCTCCTTCCTTGTGGCCACATATCCGTTGTCCGGAGTTTCCGATTTACACGATGAGGGACCAAAATGAAGAGATACAACCGTTTCTGGACCAAATCGTGCTGGAGTGGCAGGCTGGGAGACGGGACATCCGCGATGTAACGATATATTTTTCTGGAGATGGACCTCCAGCGTGATGAGGAATATCAGAGAGACGATGGGCAACGCATACGGTTAAAGTCCAAAAGAAAGCCCGCTGACGTACTCGTTAAGCTACGATGCACTTCAAAAGGTTTCTGCCTCTGCAAAGGAGCCGACGAAGAGTGGCACCTAGGAGAAAAAGAATTTGTTCAAGGCGGAACCAGCTTCTTTTGCACTCAGGTTGTATGGTTTCGTACAGTAAGAGTGGTATGTATGCCAACGCGTAAACACGATAAAGGAATGAAGCCAAAGGCGTGAAAATAACTCACACCGAAATAGACAACACAAAAGACGGCTTAAGTGCAGTTTACCCCCCTGCTTATCTACAGGTGTGTAAAGTATTCCAAAGTACTCGCAAGCGCAAGACGAACATTTTGGCATACTTTACACACCTGTAGACCAACAGGGAGCTGAGATACAAAAGTTGGGCGCCGGCTGAGGGGGGGATACTGCTACTCTAGCGAAAGACCTTCCCGGGGACGATTTTCGCGATGCTCCAAGGTTCTGTAGATGTTCCACATTCCGGGTAAGAGCCATTGATACCGGAAACCAATACAGACCCTCTTCTCAAAACAACTGGTCCTGTCTGAGTCAGCAAACGGAAGATCGATCAACTTTTGACGCGTCATGGAATCCGGAGCTGATAAAGGTTTCTGGTGGCTTCACATAAGCTGCCCACGCGTTCGCGGCACTTTATCAAAAAGGGCCGCTTTGATTGATTCCGGCGCCTTGAATTTTGATTTATTCTGATGTCGAAAATTTTTCTTCTTCTATAACTTTTATTCGAAAATACGAAAAGCAAATTTAGATAGCCGTTTGATGGGCCAATTGAGCTCTTGTTTTCAACGCGGCGAGAGCAGCCGAGGCTAGCCGGAAGTTCCAGAAGAAGCTCCTTATCTAGCCAGAGCAGCTGTTGTTCATCAGAAATACTAAGTTTTCGAAAGGTAAGCGCTAAGAATGGATAATATTTATAAAGTAGTTTTCAAACCTCCCATTTATGTAACTTTTTTAGTAGCTTTTAAATCGCCGAAGAGTTATAAAAATAATCATATTCTAAATTTTTGATTTTTGGCCAAAAGGGCTGAAAAAGAATTATAGTTTTCTCAGTAATGAAAAATATTGAATTAAAATATATACAAAGAATGCCCACAATAAATTCCGTTTATTTCAATTGAAAGGTACCACGTTCCTCGATTTGCCTATCCCAGTCCACCAGGTGATTCTGAAAATATATCGGAAGTGGGGATCCAGTGACCCGCTTCCGATACGCGAAAACATGCAGATGGCTCTGGGACATGACCGAGAAACCAAAAATAATCTGACCGACTACAGGATTGTCATTAAACGGAATAAGATCATACTTGACCACGGACCGGTGGAAATTTACCCCTTAACAAACCTTCGAATCCAAGCCCTCTTGTTATGGCAGACGACGGTGGCCAGAATTCGAATTGATGAGCTGCCAAGCACGTTGCCAATCGGTCTGAAAACCTTCGAACTTTCCGTTGCTGGCATTCGAGAATTTGACGCCGATAATGCAAAAATACATCTACTTGAAATATTGAAGCCGCACTCCGGAAAATATCAGCACGTCGAGTTCCACGACGGTGACCTAGAATTTCTTCAGTACGCCAGCGAAAATGCAGAATCACTTATGCTATACGCAAATTTACCTCCAGCGCTGTGGCTGGAGATTCGGTGTCCGGAATTTCCTATCTACACGATGAGGGACCAAAATGAGGAGATACAACCATTTCTCGATCAGATGGTACTGGAGTGGCAGGCTGGGGCCAGGGACATTCGCGACGTGACGATATATTTTTCGGGTGATGGTCCTCCACGTGATGAGGAATATCAGAGAGAAGATGGACAGCGCATTCAGATAACGTATAAAAGCAGCCCGTTGACATCATCATTCAGCTATTATGCGCTTCAGAAGGTCGCTGAATAATGAAGTAAGGTTTGCAACAAAATGTCAGGGATCAGTCAGAATCAGAATATGACTGGCCTGTTTGTCTCTGATCG
>CATQJA010001983.1:0-18721 GCA_958295435.1 Mesorhabditis spiculigera | reverse complement strand
AGATGATTTTCGGAAATCTGACATTTCGAAACAATGATTTGTGGAAATATGCTTTTCTAAAATGTGCACCGAAATCAAGTAAAAAAACCTAACACTTTTTATGAATTTTCGGATCCAGCTATAGTGTTCGTTTTTCAGAGGCTCGTCCCGCCACCAAATCTGAAAAGCCCGTCGGTCCCTCACCCATGGGGACGCCTGGTCATCCTTCCAAGGGTCTTTAAAAAAACGACTACAACATCGGCTCAATCGACTGGCACGCTCATCAACTGGTTCGGGACGGAGCGGTGAGTTTTCTATTGTGTCGATCTTTTCTGTTATTCGACTTTCGAGGATTTGAAATTTTCAGAACCCGATGTTGACGAAAACCACTCAAAGATGGAGAAAGACATCAAGCGAGCTCGCGGCATGCATGCACGTGGGTTTTTTTCCTTGCTTTTCTTTTTTTTGGTATATGTCGGCTACGCGGGGGGATTTTACGCGGGGGGGACGGGACAGGCAGCCCTTTTTGAATGTTTTAGTTATTTTCTCGGAATTTTCGCAACGGCATTCGATAGAGCATCGATAAATATACTAAGAGTTTTTGTTTTAGCTAAAATTAGTGTAATAATAACAAGGTTATGGCAGATACAAAAATAAGCTTTGAAAATCGGTTTGAGCGGCTGTTTTTCGATATTCGCGCTATTTTTTGACATTTTAAAGATGCCATTCGATAGAGCATCCAAAAATATACTAAGAGGTTGAATTCTAGCTCAAAATAATGTAATATAAAATAGTTATAACAAAAACAAGTATTAAACGTTATTTTCATGGAGGATATAGAAGGAAATCAAATTTTCGACATTTTCGACATTTTTACAAAATTTCTTTAGTGCCATTCGACAGAGCGTCGAAAAATATACTAAGAGTTTTGTTTGTAGCAAAAAGAAACGCAAAAAAAATAGTTAGCTCGGCCCCAACAGTCCGTCCCCCCCGCGTAAAATCCCCCCCCCCCGCGTAGCCGACATATACCCTTTTTTAAAGGGGTCTGTTAATCTTTTTTTGGGTTTCCAGCTCGTCGCGTGTCAGGCCAGGCGGTCGCCAGGAATACGGGATGTCCCAATCCCAAGGATCTGGAGGGCTTTCTTTGATGCATTGGGATCGGCGAAGCAGGCCTGTACTTCATGCAACCAGCTAATAGAAGAAGCCGATTACGGGAATCGGGTAGGTTTCGACACCTTAAATCATGTAAAAAACCTGAATGACCTGAAATATGAGAATCGTTATAGCTCGTCAATCTTGTCCCACATCAAGAACTCGTCGAATGGACCAACATCGCGCAGCAGGCCTACAACGAGATGGACTCCACAGCCGAGGTAGGTTGCTAAAGTAAAAATAAGTTGGATCGGAACTTGAGTTCAATAAATCCCCATGCATTTAGCGGATCAGAGTCGTGTTATACGAAACGGTGAAACATGAAGAGGAAGAGGAACCCGACGACGAGGACGACGGCGTGTACCCCCAGGGGTGTTATTTTCCGCCTGCAAAGGTAAGTAAAAAAAACCAGACAACACGTGTTTACGAAACTTCGGATCCAGTAATAGTATTCGTTTTTTCAGAAGCCCTTCAACTCGCCTAATCTCCGGACCCGGATCGATGCCGTCATCAGAGCGTTGTACGGCCAAGAGAGGAACCCATCCCATATGTCAGTAGTATGGTAGAGCACAATCACCCCTCCCCTGGCCCTAGATCCCGCAGCCCCCCCTCGGGCCCGCAGCCCGCGCGCGCAATGTCTGCTTCTCAAGAAGACGAGGTCAAGAGAGGTATAGAATAACTTTTGACTTCTTTATACGGTTTTAGGACCCGGTCGCCCTCGAGTGTTCAAGGTCGAGCAACGGCCGGGAGAATCGTTCGATGCTGCGGTTAAGCGCCAAGCCAACGATCGACATCGTCTCAGCGTCAAGCAGCGCCTGATCAATATGAGGTTGGTTAGGTTTTATGAAGTAAAAAAAGTATTATAGAATTACTATAAATAGTTTAGGGCCCTTGTTGACGAGCTTCTCACCCTCGAAATCCACCACGAAAAATGGATGGAAGTGGTTCCCCTGATCGAGAAGCTCCAGTCGATGAGGCCCGGGACCCGCGTACCCAGTAAGTAGTCATCATCAACTATTTTTAAAAAAAACCCTCCAGCAAAAAAGCTTTTTTTCTAGAAAAGAAAGCTGAATACCTTCCGAGCAACCCGGCCCGTAAAAGGGCCCAGGGCGCCGAGGCAATCCGCACTTTCCGCCAACGGCAAAAAGAAGAAGTGAAGTACTTTTGGTAAGTAAATTAACGTTAATGCTTTCTTTTGCGCTTTTTTAGGACTTAGCATTCAAAAACACGTTTTCAGGGACGTGATGATCCTGAACATCAGACCGATTTTGCTCGAGACTTCGGGTGCCGAAATTCTTCAACTGGCCCAAAAGTATGGTGTTCAATTCGATTTGTAATTGTCGAATAATAAATTGTTGTTAACAAAAGTCAATATGAAATGCTTTATTCAGTTTTAATTCCGGCAGGGGTGTTCGTTTCGCGTTTCATGCTTACTCAACAGCCATGAAAAAGTTGCCGACAGAGTCGCGATACAGAGTGCTAACAGACACTGTCGATAGTTTTCCCTGAACTTTGATATTATTCGAAAATAGTTGATGCTGAGTTACCTTAGGTCTTGGATCCTGGCCAGTTTCCGGGTCTTTCTTCCTGTAGCCCGGGATCGGATAGAAGCTCAACTTCGATGGATCGGGAGACGGCGCTTTCTTTTCCGGCTCCTTCAGATGTTCTTTGCGAGGGCGACCACGAGTAGACCTCAGCGGGTCGTGTCTTTTGGGGGCAGCATTCTTTCGAGGACGGCCTCGGGTTCGTCGAACCGGAGTTTCTTCGCCAGGCAATGGGATTTCCGCAACTGCTGGCATATTCTCCAGGTTCATCTCAGACCTAAGGGCTTCTCCAGGCTTTTTCTCGTCGCTCGGGAGCAAGAGCCAGGTAAGAGGAACCATATCACTGGGTTCCCACCAAGATAGTTGTCCTGGAACAGCGGGAGTCGATTTGTAGATTCTTCCTCCGTTTAACAGTTCCGGCAGTTTATCGGTCGATATTTTCGTAGAGTCCAATTTGTCGGCGTCGAATCGAGGCATGAAAAGCGTGCCCAGAATAAGCGCGTCTAGCAGCTCGGGTATATCTCGGACCAGTTCGAAATTCGGATCGGCAGGGGTAGACGAAGGCGTCGGGGGTACGGTAGCGGGAGCAGAACTCATGGTTGGGTGTGTTTTTTGTGAATGAGCTTCAGGCTAGACCAGCGCCAATTTATACCCAAATTCTCGCTCCATGTATCGTATGATAAATTGGTCGTCGTTGCGAATTCTCTCCAGGACCCATATCAAATCGGAAAATGTCTTTCCCTTACTCATTTCTGTCACAAACCAAATTGCAAAACCACCACATGTTCGTGTAAATATCGACTGATGTGGGTACGGATTGTAGAAAATTTGAGTTGCAAATCGGTTTATCCATTCGTAAATTGGGTTGTCAGGGAATGGTGCAACACCACCACTATCAAAATACCAAAGGCGACGCTCGCGATCCCCCTAACATTGCCACCCAGTGCGTACCGTCATCAGAGGCTGGGCTCAAATTAGCAATAACCGTAAAAGGAAAATGGGGAGGATCGGGAAGCTGGTCTGCCGGAAAAGTACCGAGAAAATGGCGGCGAGCAATAGGATGAGAAAATAACAGACGGTCGATCTTAAAATTGTTCATCGGCTTAAATGGGCAAAACAGAGATTTGACGTTGAGCGTCGATGGTGATGAGACCGCTGAACTCGCCGGCGACGACGACTTGTACCGCCTCCGCCAGAGCTGTGTGAAATTCGAGCCTTAAGCCACAGGCACCACGAAGCGCAAGTTGAAATTCGGACTCGGAGCTATCAAGGCTAGCCGGCAGCAAATCGATACAGTACACGGCGCGAGAATCCTGGAACATTTCGGGGCTGATACCATTAGTGCGTTGACTAGCCGTAAAGCCGAGACTTTCCGACATTTGATGCCAGGCGGGCATAAATCGACCATGATAATAGTCGAGATCATACGGACGTAGAGGCACCGTTGTACCACAAAAGTCCACGTAGATGTTCCGCAAATAGTTGTGATTGAAGCGGAACGGATCTTTTTCGTAGCTTCCGGATAGGGCCTTTGCATTCACAATCCCCACGAAAATACGTCGCGGGACCTGATTACCTGAAAAACACACGTATTCTTGTGTTAGAGCTGTGCCAGCGTTCACAAAGAAGCTTTTCGTGACCATCTGGCGACATGGATACGTGGCCAATTTTCCGCTTGCCAACATCCGGTTGATCGCGGAAATCGTCTGATCGAAGCACACGGCTTCAACGAGACGCAGCTGAAGCGATTTCAGTTCTACTCGCCACTTGCGTCCTGTATCGTCAAAATCGTTGATAAGAAAAGCGTCGGGCGACTTGAAAAGCTGAAGCATAATGTCCATCCCCGGCAGTAGCAGTCGGTTTGACGCTTCGAGTCCTAGATCTAGTGAGGTGATCATCTGGAACGTCTTCCCGTCCTCGGCCCATTTGGCTTTTTCAATGTAACCAGGGTTAGTTTTGGCCTCCTTCCCATCGTCTTTGGCCGGGTAGAAAGAAGCTTTGCCAAGAAGAAACTCCTTCGCATCTTTTTCGCGACAGAATTCGTTGATAAAGAATTGGCGATACGGCTTCAGATTTCCTGTTTCAACGACCGGAATTCCATTCAGACTCAGCACAATGTTCCGGAATAGAGCTTTTGCGAAGAAATTGACCGGGGCGGCACGCACCGTATCCTCTGCCTTTTCCGCAAGGTGAATTCCAATGTTGTTTTCGTTCAGAATACTGGCTTCAATCTGGATCGTTGTACGTGCTAGACTGACCGGATGGTGTTGTTTGACTATCGTGAAAGACCAGGGTCCATCTTGTGTAATCGCCGAGTCGAGGTTGATCACCCGGGTACGCATCTGATGGATCCCGATTGAGGTGGGGGGAGTAGAAAACAGATTTAGCTCAGAGCTGTAGGCAAACTCCGTGTCTTCGGAAAGCGTCTGCATTTTTTAAGAAAGTTGGTGGCGTCGGCGTGTCGTACGTCGTCTCTTGTGAGGAATGACGACGGCAACAGGGCGCAAGCGTCGGCGAGGGCGGCCCCCGCCCATTTTCTTCTTGGCCGCTGCCGCTCCACGGTCGATCAGGCGGACGGCGGACTCCTTGCCATGTTTTTTCAACGACTCTTTTAGGTCTACGCCAGCGGAAACATCAGCGAGGGTCTTTCCAGCTGCCGTGATGAGCTCCTTGCCGACGGCTTTCCCGCTCCTCTTCAGAATAGGCATTAGAAAACGGACAATAGATCCCCAGACTGAGCTGCCCCGCTGATACGGAGTGCCCATAAACATGGGAAAGTGAGCAAGACCGGCCCCGCCAATTTGCTGCTGTTGCTGCTCAAAGACGGGTAGCCAATCAAACTCATCAGGGTCAAAAGGGAGATAATAGCGAACATGTGTCATGTCTAGTAGATTCGACGGAAATGAAGGCAGGCGATAGTGTTTCCGTAGTTTATACGAAGGGGCCGCCCCTGTCCGTCTACCAGCTTCATCGTAATAGCTTGGATGTCGTTGGAATGAACTCGGCGGTATTGAATTGCGTTAAACTCACGGGTGAACGTCTGTCCAAACTTGGTATCGCCGACTGAGAAAGTTCGTAGCAAGGGGACCAGTCGGCTGCCGACGACTGACGGCTCGACGACGTCAGAATAGCAATAGACAATGCCTCTCCCCAGATCAGGCAAGTATCTGGCAGGACCACCAGTTTTAAGTTGGGACGGCTCGAATCCGCAAATGTACGCCAACTCTTTAGAAAGTTCTAGCCGTTTTACGAGATTACGATTTATATCGAGCACCAAACGGCCTGAAGCGGTATCATAGTGAAAGAAAACCCAATAGTGTCATAGCAGCCTTCGTATCAACCGCCCCTTTCCACGTTTCCTCGAGCGGAAGGTCGGGAGAAACGGAATAGGTTTCGGGCCGCCGATGAACGCTTGCGCTTGTGGGGCGGCGGCGGGATTTCTTGGAACGTGGTTTCGGCATCCTTTGCTGAGGTGTAGAAGTGTGAAATGACGAATCCTGCGTTTTAGACGGGGGTGTGGCTTTCTGAGGTACAGAAGACGGAGGTATCGCAGGAGGTGGTGGTGGTGGTGCCTCGATAACAACCGTCTTTTTCGTCTGTTTTCCGGCATCTTCAGAAGTTGGAATGGGTAGAAATTCTTCGTAATCGAAAGTCCCGAGATTAGGGTTGAAGATGGTGTCACCGTGCTTTTCCTGATCCTTGGGTTCGGAGTTCTTGGAAGGTGTCTCGACGGGTTTTTCTTCTGATTTCTCAGTCTCCTTAGGCTTCACTTCTGGATTTTCCTGAGGATTTTCCTTGGGCTTTTCCACAGTCTTCGCAGGTTCTTTAGGCTTTTCCTGAGGCTTTTGCTGAGGATTTTCCTTGGGCTTTTCCTGAGGCTTTTCCTGAGGCTCTTCCTGAGGCTTTTCCTGATGCTTTTCCTTAGGCTTCTTCTCCTCAGGCTTCTGCTCAGGCTTCTCCTGAGCTTTTTCCGGAGTTTTTTCCTTAGGCTTTTCCTCAGCATTCGCAGGGTCTTTGGGCTTTTCCTCTGACTTCTCCCTAGGCTTCTTCTCCTCAGGCTTCTGCTCAGGCTTCTCTTTAGGCTTTTCCTCAGACTTCTCCTTAGGCTTCTCCTCAGGCTTCTCCTTAGGCTTTTCCTCAACCTTCGCAGGGTCTTTGGGCTTTTCCTCTGACTTCTCCTTGGGCTTCTTCTCCTCAGGCTTCTCCTCAGACTTCTCCTTAGGCTTCTCCTCAGGCTTCTCCTTAGGCTTTTCCTCAACCTTCGCAGGTTCTTTGGGCTTTTCCTTTGACTTCTCCTTGGGCTTCTTCTCCTCAGGCTTCTCCTTAGGCTTCTCCTTAGGCTTCTTCTCCTCAGGCTTCTCCTCAGGCTTCTCCTTAGGAGGTTCCGTTTCATTTTTCAAAGGCTGTTTGGCCGGTATAAACGCATCATAGTCTAAAGTTCCGAGGTTTGGATTAAAAACAGTATCTGCGGCATGTCGCCGTTTTCTATCCGTTCTTATGGCACCTCTCGGATCCAAGGCTGCATTGAGCGCTCTAGCCAATTCGGATGGGTCTTTGTAGTTTCCACGAGGTAGTTTTCCGTGAAATTCTAAGCCAGCAAAAACTCCGTGATGCACGACCTTGATCGTCTCGTCCTCAGGCATTGTGTCCCAGGAGAAACAGGTTTGAATCTCCGC
This sequence comes from Mesorhabditis spiculigera, assembly GCA_958295435.1. Lineage (NCBI taxonomy): Eukaryota > Metazoa > Nematoda > Chromadorea > Rhabditida > Rhabditidae > Mesorhabditis > Mesorhabditis spiculigera. The sequence continues at coordinate 11,370 of CATQJA010001983.1, read as the reverse complement.
CAGCCCGACTTCCCATCGATTTAAACGACCATCCAGATCATACAAACGCAAATGGTTCGGCATACGGTTCACAAATACAGAAGACGTGTTTTCCGGGGAATCCGTCGCATTACTGGCCAAAACAATATAAAAAGAATCGTCTTGCATACTTAAACAGCTTGTACTAAAGCGGGCGCGCTAGGTTTTCTAAATGGGTAAATCGGTGACGGCGCCACTAACTAGGGAAGTGCAAATAAAAAATCCGGAAAATCGCTTAGCAAAAATATGGGTCTGAGAGGTAAGTAAAAAAAACCAGACAACACGTGTTTACGAAACTTCGGATCCAGTAATAGTATTCGTTTTTTCAGAAGCCCTTCAACTCGCCTAATCTCCGGACCCGGATCGATGCCGTCATCAGAGCGTTGTACGGCCAAGAGAGGAACCCATCCCATATGTCAGTAGTATGGTAGAGCACAATCACCCCTCCCCTGGCCCTAGATCCCGCAGCCCCCCCTCGGGCCCGCAGCCCGCGCGCGCAATGTCTGCTTCTCAAGAAGACGAGGTCAAGAGAGGTATAGAATAACTTTTGACTTCTTTATACGGTTTTAGGACCCGGTCGCCCTCGAGTGTTCAAGGTCGAGCAACGGCCGGGAGAATCGTTCGATGCTGCGGTTAAGCGCCAAGCCAACGATCGACATCGTCTCAGCGTCAAGCAGCGCCTGATCAATATGAGGTTGGTTAGGTTTTATGAAGTAAAAAAAGTATTATAGAATTACAATAAATAGTTTAGGGCCCTTGTTGACGAGCTTCTCACCCTCGAAATCAACCACGAAAAATGGATGGAAGTGGTTCCCCTGATCGAGAAGCTCCAGTCGATGAGGCCCGGGACCCGCGTACCCAGTAAGTAGTCATCATCAACTATTTTTAAAAAAACCCTCCAGCAAAAAAAGCTTTTTTTCTAGAAAAGAAAGCTGAATACCTTCCGAGCAACCCGGCCCGTAAAAGGGCCCAGGGCGCCGAGGCAATCCGCACTTTCCGCCAACGGCAAAAAGAAGAAGTGAAGTACTTTTGGTAAGTAAATTAACGTTAATGCTTTCTTTTGCGCTTTTTTAGGACTTAGCATTCAAAAACACGTTTTCAGGGACGTGATGATCCTGAACATCAGACCGATTTTGCTCGAGACTTCGGGTGCCGAAATTCTTCAACTGGCCCAAAAGTATGGTGTTCAATTCGATTTGTAATTGTCGAATAATAAATTGTTGTTAACAAAAGTCAATATGAAATGCTTTATTCAGTTTTAATTCCGGCAGGGGTGTTCGTTTCGCGTTTCATGCTTACTCAACAGCCATGAAAAAGTTGCCGACAGAGTCGCGATACAGAGTGCTAACAGACACTGTCGATAGTTTTCCCTGAACTTTGATATTATTCGAAAATAGTTGATGCTGAGTTACCTTAGGTCTTGGATCCTGGCCAGTTTCCGGGTCTTTCTTCCTGTAGCCCGGGATCGGATAGAAGCTCAACTTCGATGGATCGGGAGACGGCGCTTTCTTTTCCGGCTCCTTCAGATGTTCTTTGCGAGGGCGACCACGAGTAGACCTCAGCGGGTCGTGTCTTTTGGGGGCAGCATTCTTTCGAGGACGGCCTCGGGTTCGTCGAACCGGAGTTTCTTCGCCAGGCAATGGGATTTCCGCAACTGCTGGCATATTCTCCAGGTTCATCTCAGACCTAAGGGCTTCTCCAGGCTTTTTTCTCGTCGCTCGGGAGCAAGAGCCAGGTAAGAGGAACCATATCACTGGGTTCCCACCAAGATAGTTGTCCTGGAACAGCGGGAGTCGATTTGTAGATTCTTCCTCCGTTTAACAGTTCCGGCAGTTTATCGGTCGATATTTTCGTAGAGTCCAATTTGTCGGCGTCGAATCGAGGCATGAAAAGCGTGCCCAGAATAAGCGCGTCTAGCAGCTCGGGTATATCTCGGACCAGTTCGAAATTCGGATCGGCAGGGGTAGACGAAGGCGTCGGGGGTACGGTAGCGGGAGCAGAACTCATGGTTGGGTGTGTTTTTTTGTGAATGAGCTTCAGGCTAGACCAGCGCCAATTTATACCCAAATTCTCGCTCCATGTATCGTATGATAAATTGGTCGTCGTTGCGAATTCTCTCCAGGACCCATATCAAATCGGAAAATGTCTTTCCCTACTCATTTCTGTCACAAACCAAATTGCAAAACCACCACATGTTCGTGTAAATATCGACTGATGTGGGTACGGATTGTAGAAAATTTGAGTTGCAAATCGGTTTATCCATTCGTAAATTGGGTTGTCAGGGAATGGTGCAACACCACCACTATCAAAATACCAAAGGCGACGCTCGCGATCCCCTAACATTGCCACCCAGTGCGTACCGTCATCAGAGGCTGGGCTCAAATTAGCAATAACCGTAAAAGGAAAATGGGGAGGATCGGGAAGCTGGTCTGCCGGAAAAGTACCGAGAAAATGGCGGCGAGCAATAGGATGAGAAAATAACAGACGGTCGATCTTAAAATTGTTCATCGGCTTAAATGGGCAAAACAGAGATTTGACGTTGAGCGTCGATGGTGATGAGACCGCTGAACTCGCCGGCGACGACGACTTGTACCGCCTCCGCCAGAGCTGTGTGAAATTCGAGCCTTAAGCCACAGGCACCACGAAGCGCAAGTTGAAATTCGGACTCGGAGCTATCAAGGCTAGCCGGCAGCAAATCGATACAGTACACGGCGCGAGAATCCTGGAACATTTCGGGGCTGATACCATTAGTGCGTTGACTAGCCGTAAAGCCGAGACTTTCCGACATTTGATGCCAGGCGGGCATAAATCGACCATGATAATAGTCGAGATCATACGGACGTAGAGGCACCGTTGTACCACAAAAGTCCACGTAGATGTTCCGCAAATAGTTGTGATTGAAGCGGAACGGATCTTTTTCGTAGCTTCCGGATAGGGCCTTTGCATTCACAATCCCCACGAAAATACGTCGCGGGACCTGATTACCTGAAAAACACACGTATTCTTGTGTTAGAGCTGTGCCAGCGTTCACAAAGAAGCTTTTCGTGACCATCTGGCGACATGGATACGTGGCCAATTTTCCGCTTGCCAACATCCGGTTGATCGCGGAAATCGTCTGATCGAAGCACACGGCTTCAACGAGACGCAGCTGAAGCGATTTCAGTTCTACTCGCCACTTGCGTCCTGTATCGTCAAAATCGTTGATAAGAAAAGCGTCGGGCGACTTGAAAAGCTGAAGCATAATGTCCATCCCCGGCAGTAGCAGTCGGTTTGACGCTTCGAGTCCTAGATCTAGTGAGGTGATCATCTGGAACGTCTTCCCGTCCTCGGCCCATTTGGCTTTTTCAATGTAACCAGGGTTAGTTTTGGCCTCCTTCCCATCGTCTTTGGCCGGGTAGAAAGAAGCTTTGCCAAGAAGAAACTCCTTCGCATCTTTTTCGCGACAGAATTCGTTGATAAAGAATTGGCGATACGGCTTCAGATTTCCTGTTTCAACGACCGGAATTCCATTCAGACTCAGCACAATGTTCCGGAATAGAGCTTTTGCGAAGAAATTGACCGGGGCGGCACGCACCGTATCCTCTGCCTTTTCCGCAAGGTGAATTCCAATGTTGTTTTCGTTCAGAATACTGGCTTCAATCTGGATCGTTGTACGTGCTAGACTGACCGGATGGTGTTGTTTGACTATCGTGAAAGACCAGGGTCCATCTTGTGTAATCGCCGAGTCGAGGTTGATCACCCGGGTACGCATCTGATGGATCCCGATTGAGGTGGGGGGAGTAGAAAACAGATTTAGCTCAGAGCTGTAGGCAAACTCCGTGTCTTCGGAAAGCGTCTGCATTTTTTAAGAAAGTTGGTGGCGTCGGCGTGTCGTACGTCGTCTCTTGTGAGGAATGACGACGGCAACAGGGCGCAAGCGTCGGCGAGGGCGGCCCCCGCCCATTTTCTTCTTGGCCGCTGCCGCTCCACGGTCGATCAGGCGGACGGCGGACTCCTTGCCATGTTTTTTCAACGACTCTTTTAGGTCTACGCCAGCGGAAACATCAGCGAGGGTCTTTCCAGCTGCCGTGATGAGCTCCTTGCCGACGGCTTTCCCGCTCCTCTTCAGAATAGGCATTAGAAAACGGACAATAGATCCCCAGACTGAGCTGCCCCGCTGATACGGAGTGCCCATAAACATGGGAAAGTGAGCAAGACCGGCCCCGCCAATTTGCTGCTGTTGCTGCTCAAAGACGGGTAGCCAATCAAACTCATCAGGGTCAAAAGGGAGATAATAGCGAACATGTGTCATGTCTAGTAGATTCGACGGAAATGAAGGCAGGCGATAGTGTTTCCGTAGTTTATACGAAGGGGCCGCCCCTGTCCGTCTACCAGCTTCATCGTAATAGCTTGGATGTCGTTGGAATGAACTCGGCGGTATTGAATTGCGTTAAACTCACGGGTGAACGTCTGTCCAAACTTGGTATCGCCGACTGAGAAAGTTCGTAGCAAGGGGACCAGTCGGCTGCCGACGACTGACGGCTCGACGACGTCAGAATAGCAATAGACAATGCCTCTCCCCAGATCAGGCAAGTATCTGGCAGGACCACCAGTTTTAAGTTGGGACGGCTCGAATCCGCAAATGTACGCCAACTCTTTAGAAAGTTCTAGCCGTTTTACGAGATTACGATTTATATCGAGCACCAAACGGCCTGAAGCGGTATCATAGTGAAAGAAAACTCCAATAGTGCTCATAGCAGCCTTCGTATCAACCGCCCCTTTCCACGTTTCCTCGAGCGGAAGGTCGGGAGAAACGGAATAGGTATTCGGGCCGCCGATGAACGCTTGCGCTTGTGGGAGCGGCGGCGGCGGGATTTCTTGGAACGTGGTTTCGGCATCCTTATGCTGAGGTGTAGAAGTGTGAAATGACGAATCCTGCGTTTTAGACGGGGGTGTGGCTTTCTGAGGTACAGAAGACGGAGGTATCGCAGGAGGTGGTGGTGGTGGTGCCTCGATAACAACCGTCTTTTTCGTCTGTTTTCCGGCATCTTCAGAAGTTGGAATGGGTAGAAATTCTTCGTAATCGAAAGTCCCGAGATTAGGGTTGAAGATGGTGTCACCGTGCTTTTCCTGATCCTTGGGTTCGGAGTTCTTGGAAGGTGTCTCGACGGGTTTTTCTTCTGATTTCTCAGTCTCCTTAGGCTTCACTTCTGGATTTTCCTGAGGATTTTCCTTGGGCTTTTCCACAGTCTTCGCAGGTTCTTTAGGCTTTTCCTGAGGCTTTTGCTGAGGATTTTCCTTGGGCTTTTCCTGAGGCTTTTCCTGAGGCTCTTCCTGAGGCTTTTCCTGATGCTTTTCCTTAGGCTTCTTCTCCTCAGGCTTCTGCTCAGGCTTCTCCTGAGCTTTTTCCGGAGTTTTTTCCTTAGGCTTTTCCTCAGCATTCGCAGGGTCTTTGGGCTTTTCCTCTGACTTCTCCCTAGGCTTCTTCTCCTCAGGCTTCTGCTCAGGCTTCTCTTTAGGCTTTTCCTCAGACTTCTCCTTAGGCTTCTCCTCAGGCTTCTCCTTAGGCTTTTCCTCAACCTTCGCAGGGTCTTTGGGCTTTTCCTCTGACTTCTCCTTGGGCTTCTTCTCCTCAGGCTTCTCCTCAGACTTCTCCTTAGGCTTCTCCTCAGGCTTCTCCTTAGGCTTTTCCTCAACCTTCGCAGGTTCTTTGGGCTTTTCCTTTGACTTCTCCTTGGGCTTCTTCTCCTCAGGCTTCTCCTTAGGCTTCTCCTTAGGCTTCTTCTCCTCAGGCTTCTCCTCAGGCTTCTCCTTAGGAGGTTCCGTTTCATTTTTCAAAGGCTGTTTGGCCGGTATAAACGCATCATAGTCTAAAGTTCCGAGGTTTGGATTAAAAACAGTATCTGCGGCATGTCGCCGTTTTCTATCCGTTCTTATGGCACCTCTCGGATCCAAGGCTGCATTGAGCGCTCTAGCCAATTCGGATGGGTCTTTGTAGTTTCCACGAGGTAGTTTTCCGTGAAATTCTAAGCCAGCAAAAACTCCGTGATGCACGACCTTGATCGTCTCGTCCTCAGGCATTGTGTCCCAGGAGAAACAGGTTTGAATCTCCGCCAGCCCGACTTCCCATCGATTTAAACGACCATCCAGATCATACAAACGCAAATGGTTCGGCATACGGTTCACAAATACAGAAGACGTGTTTTCCGGGGAATCCGTCGCATTACTGGCCAAAACAATATAAAAAGAATCGTCTTGCATACTTAAACAGCTTGTACTAAAGCGGGCGCGCTAGGTTTTCTAAATGGGTAAATCGGTGACGGCGCCACTAACTAGGGAAGTGCAAATAAAAAATCCGGAAAATCGCTTAGCAAAAATATGGGTCTGATAGAGTCGGCGACAGGGATTCCGAAACTGCAAACAGAATTTGCAAAACGCTTAATACAAAAAAGTTATGAGCATTTTAAGTTTTCAGCCTTTTATTCCGCCCTCCCTTATGAGCCCCTCCCAAAGACGGGTGTCCACATGTCGAGTGGTGTAGTGGCTAACTAGCCTGCCCCTGGGGCGGAGGGCCTTTGGTTCGGCTCCCCGGTGATGTAAAATTTTTTGCTTTTTTGTCAAAGTCAAGAACTTTGGACTTTTTCAAAGTTTCGAAGTCCGAAATTTAAATTTTTGAACATTTTCTTTATTATTGACTGCGTGTAGGCTTACCTTACGAAAAAACAGAGGTGAATTTTTTTTAGTGCCCTACCCGTACTCCAGTACGGAAGTACGGGTAGGGCAGTACTTGCACTCCCGCCACCACTCCGTAATCGGTTTCATGGATTTAAAAATTAAGTGAACGGGCTTTTCGACTTTGAACCTTCGAAAAAGTCTAAAGTTCATACTTTGACCAAAAAGCAAAAAATTTTGCATGACCGGGGAGTCGAACCGGAGACCCTCCGCCCCAGGGGCAGGCTAGTTAGCCACTACACCACTCGACATGCGGACACCCGTCTTTGGGAGGGGCTCATAAGGGAGGGTGGAACAAGTGCTGAAAACTTAAAATGCTCATAACTTTTTTGTATTAAGCGTTTTGCAAATTCTGATTGCAGTTTCGGAATCCCCGTCGTCGACTCTATCAGACCCATATTTTTGCTAAGCGATTTTCCGGATTTTTTATTTGCACTTCCCTAGTAAGCATAAGGCACCGCCCACGATCATCAGTGTACGCTTGCTAAGTGCATCGCCTCGATAAACATCATGCGCCATGCTAAAGATGGAAAGCATCATTAAAACCGTAAGAATCGCGAGGGTCGTAAAAACTCGAATCTCTCGTAGTCTGTAGGGACCCGAACATCTAAATGACTGGGTGCTGCCTGTATAACTTTCGTCTGAATTCGATGTCATTTTTAGACAAATGAAACAAAAAACGTTTATTCAGGAAGGCGGAGTTCTTAAGTCGATTACGTCCTCGGCGCTAACCCACGAGTTGAATTCGTCACCATAATCCAGCCACTTTACAAAGTACTCAATCTTCCCTTTTCGTCGGCGCTCCTTGAGTATGCGCTCCACTTTGTAGACTCCGTCGGGATTCTCAGCACGCTGAAGCTCCTGTTCGTTACCTACCCTTTTGTTGATGTTGCACTTCTCAGAGTTTATTTAGACCAACATTACACCGAAATACAGAGGAGAATATTCTTCGTGCGCGAGCCCGATATTTTTTGGGGACGAGGACCGGCGGCTTGTGTTCGTGACGTCTTTCTAAGTGAATCCTGACTGTTCGTCCGAATCGCTGAAAACTTTTCATAGTTTTGATTTGCAACTTCTCGTTTTTTTCGAACAAAGCCTTCGTGTTTTCGAACCGGTTCACCAACAGGGATATGACAGCCATATGGTACGATGATTTAAAGGCATAGGGAAGGTGAGGGGAAGGGGCGCTTTTGCTCACGCCTTTAGTTTTCGTTTCTGAACAGCCCACGTTTTATTTCAAATAATTTTGAACAAAAATCGAGGTACGTTTCCTTGTTTTTAATACTGCCGCTTTGTAGATTTTTGATTCTTTAAGCTCAATGGCTCCCGTGCGCGCAATGTCTGCTTCTAAAGTAGACGATTGGAATCTGATAGTAGTCTGAAAAAAAATTTCGAATCTGAAAAAGTCCATATCTGACAAATTTTCATAGTTTTGCGAAAGTGCGTGAGAGAGAGAGGGAGAGAGAAAGGGTGAGAGAGAAAGAAAGAGAGAGAGAGAGAGAGCGAGAGCGGAAGAGAGAGATAGAGCGAGAGAGTCAGAGTGAGAGAAGGAGAACGAGAACGAGAAAGAGAAAGCCTGGTCCTTCCTTGTGACCGAAATTGCTTGATGCGGATGTAAATCGTCACCTCTGAGTGCATATTTCCCGCCTAATTCGCGCCTTAACATTTCACTTCCCACACCCTGCGCCATTTTTATGAAAGATGGGATAAATTGCTATATTATGTGTGTTTTCACTTGTCAGTTTACTCCATACCTAAAACGCCGCTAAACGATTTGACCGGTGCCCTAGTGGGGTTTGAAGGGTGGCGTCCTTCTGGGCGACGCGTCCCAGAGCTCGGATTTGGCGCCAATATATTAACGCGCGCCCCGAGACCTCGTTTTCGTATCCAGCGACCATTTCTGATGTCCTGTTTTCCATCCCATTCATTTATTCCCTCTCCACCATTTCCTGGCTCTGAAAATTTTATTTAAATTCTTCTTTTTTATTAGTTCGCCTTCTTCTTCCTTAATTTTTTTCTTCTAATACTTTGTCGAAATGTATTAAACATGTTTAGTATGTAAAACATATCGTCTCATATGTTTACGGCACTTAAAATTGACTTAAAACCAACACCGCAGATTTTTGTTCAGGTCTCTCTCGCTCGCTCTCTCTCTCTCTCTCTCTCTTTCTCTCTCTTTTTCTCTCGATCTCTCTCTGTCTCTCTCTCTGTCTCTCTCTAGCTCACCTCTTCCATTTTAATAGTCCTTCTGAAACAACAAATTTCTAAAATTTCAGGGCCCACAAACCCTCATCTTGGAGGATTATTCCAAACCATGGCGTCTACATAATGTGACGTCTTTCAACATCAAGGATTTTCCTGTTGTTTTTTAAATTTAACAAGTGAGTGGACCCTTGCTATTCTGATATTTTGTACCAGGTCAGCAGTAGATAACGCGGCGATAGGGTTTCATTTAATAAAAGAGACGAAAAATTATAGCTTAATTTTCAGATCCATAAGAGGAAGATGTACGATGGAACTGCAAAACACAAAAATGGAACGGACCAAAGCTTCAACAGAAAAAATCGACAGATCCGACGGTAGGTTCTGCCCAAATTATGGAACGGGTAATTCACAGGCAATCATTCAAATATTGAATAACCAATTCCTATTTCCAGTACGCTAACATCTTCCATGATGTCACGTCCGCAAAAACGAGCACACGATTCCGATGATGATGACAGCGATGAGCAGGAGCGTGAGACCCGCCGAATTCTAAAACAACACAACTCCATACGGTAAAAATATCTCTGTCTAAATGTACTGTCAGAATTTAGAAAATCGACAAGGACGAGATGAAGGAGAAATTTGTGAACAAACTCAAGGCAGCACGGAAGGAGAAAGCGGATGAGGGATGCGTGTATGGGGCGACACACACCAACTAGGAGTGTAGGTGTGGGGATTCCTTTGAGGAGGCCCTCGAATACCTCTTGCATGCGGGCGTGTGCACCCGATGCTTGCTTAAAGCAAAACACGATCCGTCCCAGTGTCGCATTGCCCCCCATCGCGAGACTTGCGGCAGGCGCGATTGTTTCCTATTACGCGTCCACAATAAGCAGCTCCATGACCTCCATCAGGTCAGGAACCCTTCGCTCATGGCCCCAGTGACCCGACTGTGGCCAAGCGCAGGGCTGGCCGAGGAGGTGGTCACTCACGACTAGCCCATCTAGCTCCCAGTTATCAGCCCCTTGTTCCAACTCCCTATCGCTTCTTCCAAATCCTTATTAAGCCGAACCCATAGATTTCTCTGTTCAATTTCAATTCAAATCAACTACCTCATACGTATTTTAACTTATCTGTAGTGTAAGAATAAACATCCTAAATCTCAACAAAATTTATTGTCAACACAGATACCTGTAGGCAAGTTATGGGCGGATCAGACGACGTCCAAGCACAAATCCAAACAGCATCTCGATCAGGACCAGCGCGCCAAGCACGATGAATAGCCAGGCGTCGTGAACAGGTTGGTCGCAGGTCGGCAAGCTGAGGCTCGACGTCTCGAGGGCACCGGCACACGACAAGCCGGCCACCACTTCTTGGCCGACACAGCCGATCATTACGTCAGTCTCTACCCTGAAAAGAATAAAAATTCGATTAAACTAAATTAAGAAAGGAACAATTTCACTTTAAATTTTTTAAAGTCAACTCACTTTGCCAGAAGGCACCAGTTAAGCCCATGGAGGTCAAACCAGTGGAGCGGCAGCCCATCCGAATCCATCACCTGGGCGCTTCGCGCTCCTCGGGCGCCCCGATTTAGAAACCCTGTACGAGCTCGCACCCATCCGAAGCGACTAGGCCCCGGGTGGCACGAAGCCTTTTTTAGTCGCAGGGCGGAGGAAGTAGCGGCCATTTTCCCTCCAAATTGAGTGACTTCGGTAGCAATGCCCCCCGAAATCGGTCGAGGTCCGAAAAATTCATAAGGGGGGGGGACCCTTATGTTTTTTAGTTAAAAACATTTTTCTGCCTGCGGCGCTGTTTATTACTGTTTTTCAAACAGTTTTTACTTATATAAAGCCTCAAGTGATGCGCGGAAGGCGAAGCAGGACGAGGAATACGTGTATGGGGCGCAGCACACCGATTGGGAATGTAGGTGTCGGGAATTCCTTTGAGGAAACCCTCGAATACCTCCTGCATGCGGGCGTGTGCACCCGATGCTTGCTTAAAGCAAAACACGACCCATCCCAGTGTCGTATTGCCCCCATCGCGAGACTTGCGGCAGGCGCGATTGTTTCCTATTACGCGTCCACAATAAGCAGCTCCATGACCTCCATCAGGTCAGGAACCCTTCGCTCATGGCCCCAGTGACCCGACTGTGGCCAAGCGCAGGGCTGGCCGAGGAGGTGGTCACTCACGATTAGCCCATCTAGCTCCCAGTAATCAGCCCCTTGTTCCAACTCCCTATCGCTTCTTCCAAATCCTTATTAAGCCGAACCCATAGATTTCTCTGTTCAATTTCAATTCAGATCAACTACCTCATACGTATTTTAACTTATCTGTAGTGTAAGAATAAACATCCTAAATCTCAACAAAATTTATTGTCAACACCTGTAGGCAAGTTATGGGCGGATCAGACGACGTCCAAGCACAAATCCAAACAGCATC